>PVHY01011052.1:29504-49605 GCA_004024945.1 Uropsilus gracilis | reverse complement strand
TATTTGAATTAGTTTATCTTTCTCTGATTCAGCAGGATATTCTCAAAGAGTTTTTCTAGTGGGCTAAGATATGAAGTGTTTGCATTCAATTTTAGCCTTTGAGGGGTTACTTTGAAAGAGCCTACTTCTTGACTGTGGATATTTTCATAGTTTCCAAAGTCAAACCGATTATATTATGGTCCTGCCCTGTATTGGGTCAATGAGAAGAAAAACTTTATAATGAAATGCCTTTAAAAGATCTTATTTGGGCAAATATTTAGTATAATATATAGTTTGTTCTATGCTAGGGGCTGCTACACATAGCTAGTTTTGCTCTTATAATAGCTCTAGTTCTTCCTGAAGCTTTCTTTTACAACCTGATTCAGATGAAGTTTTGATTAAGGATTACTCTTTTGGTCTCGCATCACCTCTTTTTTATCAGAAGCACATTAGGTTTGTGGTGGAGAAAGTCAATCACTTGTCTGCAAGGAGAGTGGAATCCATTGTAATGAAAGCCAGAGTTAAAAGGTTGTGTGGTTTTTCCATTTCACCAGTAGTCTAAATAAAGCAACATATTAATCCAGTTTGACTGAGTAATGATATGCTCTGCATCTTCCGGGTTGCTATTCATATCATTTGTGTGACTTCTGCTTTCCTGACTATTCTTTGACCAATGTGACTGAAAGTGGATGATCAGCTGTCTGGAGCAGGACTTCCACATAGGAAGGGGCTTCCTAGCAGGTTGTTCTTGCTATAAAGATCATGAATTTATTCTCACCATGTTCATGTATAAAAGTTCTGTTACACACATATTTATTTTTGTCATTTGCCTGACGCTAAAGAACAGGAATTGAGAAGGGGAAGATAAGATCCAGAATATGGGGGATAGTTAAAATATTGAATGGGGTCTGCTCAGTAATTGCATCCCACCTGCACAGAAGTATCACTGAGGCTCAGTGAATCAGGAGGCTGTACTGCAACAAGTCACCAATTCCTCTGAAGATGGGATTGTGGCTTTATTTGTTCTCAGAATTAGAAACTCACAGACAAGAGCTACATATTCTAGTAAGTGGTACTGTAATTCTCTGCTGCACATTTTTGGTGAATAAAAAGCATCACCTTTATTTACAACATAAAAATGAACATATGTTTCACAGTTCAGTGAACAGAAAAGTCTTTTATCATATTTAAACTAATATTGCCATAAAATATAATACACTAAATTAATAAATCCAACAATTAAATAAGATATCACAGGATATTTTATCATTTTTGTACTTCTAGAATTATCATGTGCACCCATTATCCTATCATCGCAATAAAGGGACAATTTCTGCTGGATTGTGTTTGTTCTTAGAAATAACATCTTGTTGATTAATGCAGGGTAATTAGTATGCAATTAAAAACCTGACCATGTGTGATGCGTCTGTGTTTTGTACATCACAATTTGTACGTGTTCCCCCTCTAAAAGGACATTGGGTGAACTTCCATGTTGTAATTACTATACTTACCTTAGAAAGCTAGTCCAGGGGATACAGTATAATGATGCAATTAAAACTGCATGTTCATGTGTTTCTCTTTAGAGGACTAGTCATTTTATTTCTGCATATAAATCACACTGTGATTAGAAATTCATATCACACTACATGCTAATTACACTTTCTTTTGCCATTTAAAAACAAATTTTAAGGTTAATGGGAGTGAAGGTATGTGATGTATTGAACATGCTGTCATTTCCCTGTTGACTTAAGAGAAATAGACAGCCGCATAGAAAGAAAAATAGGCAGAGAGGTACAGCAGCTCTCAAACTGACAACGAGGTGAAAGCACCTGTCTCAGAATTTGTAAAAGTGCAGATGATGAAACATGGTCTCCCCAAGGTTTGCCTGCTGATCCTCTTCCTTTCCCTGTCTTCTTCCATCCATTTTTCTTTCTATTGTCTTCTGCTTATTTTTTAGATTTGTCAACCCCTGAGCTTCAGCTTTGTTTTGAGTGGATTCTTGGAAATCTGTCCTAGAATGAGATCACTTAATGAACAAATAGTTAATAAAAAATATCTCATTGAAAAGAAACATCCAGGCATATAACCAAATATCAAGTTTTAGGTACAAAGCATAGTCTCTGGGTAGGCTTTCAATATTTGGTTTCTTTAAAAACTAGCAGAAAGAGATATCAGAAAGAATATACATTTACAAAATTATTCATTCTATTTTGACATGAAATTGCAATTTGGTATGACTTTCATTATCAATAAGTAACAAATAATATGAGGTGGAATCATGTCTGCCTTCTCCTCTCCTATATAAACTCTTTGGAAAGCTGACTCGTAGACATTTTTGGATTTTGTGGTCTCTCCTGATACTTGAAAATCTAATTTATGTTTAGCTTTCATTTGTGTTCAAGAAGGTTTTAGATGCAAATGTTGAGGGTGAATAAAATTCTCAATCTCCTAGTATTCTTCTGCCCATTTCTTTTTTTTTTTTTAATTATTTATTTATTTTATTTGACATCATTGTCTACCCCAAGGTTCTCCCACCACCTGGTCACCTGTGAACGCTCACCTTAATCTTTTATGCCTATCCTACCCCTGATTACTATCAAACAAACAAACAAGAAAAATCTAAAACTAACTGTTAGCAGAATTGAAGCATAGAGCAAGAGAGGAGGAGAGAGCCAAAGTCTTCTGCCCATTTTTATACTGGAATAAATTTAATAGAAAAGAGATGTGTGTGTGTGTGTGTGTGTGTGTGTGTGTGTGTGTATTATCTCAGAGTGAGTTTCCATAGCATGAGAGCTAAAGTTAAGGGAAATTTTCTAGAATTACCTCAACTAGAAAGTTCACATCTGCGGAGTGTTACTGCTCTTTCAGTATCAAAACACTCTGTGGATATAGTGGTGGCTAAATAGTTATTGATTTTAGCAATTCATATCTTGACTTTGTTTTGGGGTTCATGTTTAGAAAAATGCATAGTGATCTACAAAGAAGTGAAGGGAGACCTTGTTTTCTAATGTGGACACCAAGCATGTTTCTGGTCCTTAACTTGTACCCCACACATTCTCGTGTGCTCCAAGTGGACCTCTAAATTACATTGTTCTGAAGATGGAGTGCCTAGTTTTTTCTGTAGCTTGCAGCCTACTGTTGCAGCAGACAGCAACAACTATTGCTATTGATATGCCGCAGGAGTTTCAAAAATTGGCCATTTTCTCCTTTATATAGCAGAGTAGGCACCTAATGTTTGTTTTGTCTTTATAGATTAATAATTTTTAATATTTCTTTCCTCAAAGGTATTTAAGTAATTATTGTTTGCTGTTTCAACTATTTTAGCACATACTGCAAACAAAGTTGGGAGTGGTGATTATTAGTCTCATCTCATGAATGAGAAATTGAGAGCCAGGTGGACATAATCATGACAGTAAAATAATTCTGTGGAAAGTGGATCTGAACCCAGGGTATCCAGTGTTCAGGCCAGTTCAGGAGCTTCCAGGTGTCCACTTTAAAAATAAAACAAGCTTATTGCAGTAGTATTTTAAATGTGATGATCACAGCTATCTCCTGCTTGATAGACTCAGAATCAAATCTAGCAGCAAAGTGGACAGAGTTAGTTGCTGCTGGAGATGCTAAGATGATAATCTCTTTCTTTTTGTTTTACTTTCTATGAGAGGGCCACTGTCATCTATTTGACTTTGGAGAAAAATAGGAAAGCATGCTTTCATTTGCAATCTTATAGTTTCTGTTCTTGTTCTTCTTGTGTTACCCCCCTCACCTCTAGCATGTAACAGAGCATCTCTTCAGGATGCAGCTGTAGAAGTCATACTATTCCTGTGTGTCAGAGTGATGAAATTCATATTTACTCCAAGTTGCAAAAAAATTGAGAAAATCTATTGCAGGATGTTTAGAAGACTTGATGCAAAGCATCAAGTTGTTTATTTATTTATTTTGAATGCCAGAAAGGATATTTACTAAATTTTCCTAAACCTGTCTCAGGTTAACAGAATACTTTTCTCCCTGTAAGAACATACCTGGAACTTTAACAAAACAGTCTGTGTAACAAAAGCTATAAACAGTTGTCTGCACCCAACTCATCCTTTCTACCCGGACTTCATGGAAATCCAGTTGTTCTTAAAGCCTCCTGTTTAAACATTGAGTGAACAAAATACATCATCTTATTTCTAGTTTAAACCTTAAAGTTCACATTCAGCCCCCTCCCAAAACCTATACTCGCCCTTGTATATATACAAATATTTTTTTTAACTTTTTAAAGTTAAGGAATGGTTTACAACTCTGTATGTGATTTAGAAGTATAGAATCGCAACTCTTTAGATGTGTGTTTCCACACCACACCCACCACCACAGCTCTCACAATCCTCTCCCACAGACCACTGGATCCCAAAGGCAAAGTTATTTACTTAAGAATTGGCTTAATCCTGAATGTGCAGAGGGTAGTCCACTAACACAAACCTTGGTGCTAAAGGCTGTTTACAACACCAACATGCCTATACTTCCTTTCTTTCTCTCCAAACAATGTTTCTCTATTGCACTTTTGGAGCATATAACTAAAATAATTCATAAAGATGAATGGGCAGAAGCCTAGTTGAAATATGTAATTTATTTCTAAGCATGTAAGTCAAACCATTCATCACCTCACATAGCGATCTGTGTGTGTGTATGTATATGAACTTTTAACATCTACTTTTCTAGCAACTTTCAAGTAGTATATACAGTACTGTTAGCTATAGTCATCATGCTGTACATTAGAGCCAAAGACTTATTTATCTTATAATTGAGTGTTTGTACTTTTGGCAACCTTTACTCTTTTCCATCATTCCCAACCCCTGATCCTAGCAACCAGTATATTCTGTTTCTATGAGTTTGGGTTTTTTGGATGCCACATATAAGTGAGATGCTATAGCAGTGTTCAGAGCAGTATAAATGATTTGCCTTTTATTTTGGTTTTAAAATGATTGATTAAGTTGATGCACTCCATTATTTGCTTGTTTTTTTTTTGAGAGAGGAGAAAAATCATAGGCCATTTTTTTTTCCCCTGGGTACTGTCCAGTATGGTGGGCATCAGCCATGTCTTGTTTGTAAACATTTAAAATATGGTTAGACTAAATTGAGGTGTGATCTAATTAAGATTTTTCAGACATAGGGAAAGATTGTAGAGTATTTCATAAATGGTTTTTATATTGTCTGCATGTTAAAATGGCATATACTAGATATGTTAGGATAAATAAATGTTAGGAAAATTAACTTTGCCAATTTCATTTTACATTTTTACTGTGACTACTAGGAAATTTAAAATTACATTTATGACATTTGTTGCATGTTTCTATTAGATAGCATTATGCTGTAGGGATTAGTGATTGTTTTCTACTTGAATATCTGAACACTTACCGAGATATGCTTTCTTCCTTTTGATAAACAGAAGGAAAATATTAGGCCATAAAAATACAGGAATCACAGAACAGAAATGAATTCTCTCCATCGACAGTAGTTATAAAGCTTGTAAAAGGCATTTAAAAAAATTTTTGGATAGAGTTTGGAAGATCAGAAAGTTGGAAAGGAGTAACTGAAAGTAAGGTGATGGTTCTTTGAGATGGCTTGTTATTAAGAAGTCAAATTAAAACCACTAGGAGAAAAAGAATATTACCCCAAATTCACATTTGATGTTTGATATAGTCAGTCCCTGATTAGGACTGGGATACCCCAGGCAGAAAAGTTTTCCCTCCTTAGAAATGATCAAAGTCCTTTGAAAAAAGGAAAAAAATCTGATCAAGCTGGGCTTGGAATTTTATACTTTTTACAAGTTGAAATTGCATGCTTACATAATAGCATTCAAAAATATATTTTCCTGCCTTGTCTTGTTAGAGGTAAAACAACCTAACAAACTTTATCATTTCTGTTTGTCTCTGCATTTACCCAGCAGGTTAACTTGCTTGATTGAATCTATATATTATGGTTATTATGGGAAACATAATTTATACAACCCATGAATTATGTATTTTATTGATCATTATGATTCAGTTACAGAGTTTGCAGTTAGACATTTTAAAGTATGTTAAGAATGTAGGAAATAATATATGGGATATTTTGTAGTATTTCTTAAAAACATAGCGTAACATTAAATATAGATATCATAACAACTACTACCATAAAATCATTTTATGAAATACATTTTGTGAATTTCTTTATAAGAATGAATGAATAAAATAATGTAATATCTCTGTCCTTACTTAAAGTTTGTCATGGCTTTAGGTCTTAATTTCAACAGCTTTATACTAAATATTTCAAACGATACTTGATATGATAGCAAAGCAAAACAAAAAATCCTAAGTAAATACTAGGTAAAAGCCTTAAGTAAATAATGAAATACTATATTACTCAGGATTGCCAAGGTTTGATTTTTAAGGCCACTCTGTCTTTCCCCATCTACTGCCATGTTTCTGAGTTACTTCTTGTGTTTTTTTTTTTTTCAGTTTTACTGAAGCAATAATATTTTAATTTAAGTAAAACACAAACAGAAGAGTTAATTGTCTAGCAAGAATTTTTATAATGCATACCAAATCCAACAATTCTATACTTCCAAACTTACAAAAGTCAATTTATTACATTCTCAGAGTTCCATTTAGGTAAAAGATAAGCTATCAGTATAGTTTTCCTTTTTCTTTCTTTTTTTTTTTTTTTAAGCACTAATCATGCAGTGACTCTTTTCTGTTAGTGTAAATAATGGAGTAGATTTTAGAGATGGGTTAGAATTCCTAGACAGAAAAATATTTGATTTTGCCTACTAAATTTAAACTTCATAAAGCTAATAATTCGCTCCTGAGTTAAAAACTGATTCCTGGAGATTTATTTGAAAACTGGAGATTTCTTTCATAATTGAACTATACTAGTTCTGTCTTCACTGTTTTTTTTTTACTATCTTTTGTGTTTATAAAAATGGTTTTATCACTGTTGACCTTTTTTCAAGTATATTGTAGAAAATAACTTAGTTTGATTATCAAATCATCATTAGTTTACTTTGGTCCCAATTTTATAATTTGTATTGTGAATTTCCTTTCTCTGGTATATATGAAGTCTAATGAAAAGGATATAATTATATTCTAGTGATATGCAACTGCAAATATGTTATATGTAAATTAAATAAGCATTTAACAGTTTATGTAATGTAAAACAGAAATTTAAATATTGCATACTTGCTGAGAAGCAATTTGCTTTTTTGATTTCAGGAAACTCATTTCAGAAAACTGATACTGGAAAAAAATGTGTAGTTACCAGCTCTCTAGTAGTACTCCTAAGTACACAGTTCTTTTGGTTGTGTGGCTAAAAATAATGTTCTATTTCTGAGGACCTCAGAAGAGGGAATTCAGCTGTGGGGGTCTTGCTTTTGGAAGAATAGGATTGGTGGCCTGAGGAAAACCTTGTAACTTCTACTCAATTTAACAAACTTTAGTGTACATACCTCTTGCCACTTATGTGTGTGGAATGGAGAGGGGAATGTGTACTCAGAGAATCCCTCTATTGATTACCTTGGCAAAGAGCCCTTGAGAGTACTTCCTTTGGTGTAGCATTTCTCTTAGTATTCTATCTGTCTGTAGTGACTTTTACTCAATCAAACTTGAGGGCTGACTTTTCTCCTTGTGTCCAGGGAACCTGCATAAGTAATCAATATTCTGCCTTCCCACATGTGTCCTCACATTTAATCTCTAGCTATTTGAGGTAATCTGAGTTGCCTGGGGTCCTTGTAACCAGAAGTCTAAATAAAGTAGCAGAATAGGCTCTCTGTTAGCAAGAGAAATTGAAATCAAGCCAGATTGTCAGTAACTCAAAACCAAATTTGTTGTTATATATATATATATATATATATACACATATATATACAATTATACACACATATATATACAATTACACACACATATATATGTATATATACACATATGTGTGTATATATATGCCATATGTGTGTGTGTGTGTGTGTGTGTGTGTGTATAAATGCTGGACTAGGGCAGGTAGGGCAGCAGTAGATTTGGCCTTGGAGTGATGGAATCAGGGACTCCAACATCACTAGAACTCTCTGTCTCGCTCTCCTTCCTCTTTTTCTTACTTTACCTCTCTCTCCTATTGTCTTCCTCTGTGTGATGGCTTATGTCTCTTAGGCCAGATACCTCTAAAACATCAAACACATGTCACAAATAGGGCTTTGTATCTCTGCAATGCTGTTCCTGTGGAATGAAGAGAAAAATACTTTCCCTGTCCCTGTTAGAAAAAAATTTAAAGCAAAGGCTATGATCAGCCTATACCTTTGACTTACTGTGAGTGGATTAAACTGTCACATGAGCAACCCTGTGGAATGAAAGGTAGGACTTAGTACCTGAAGAAGGCAGTGAAATTAAATTCCCTTTGCATGAGATGCCTTCCTAGTCTGTGTTCTGGGGAAAAGAAGAGGAAAGCAAACACCCAAAGTCAAGAAAATTGAGAGAAGGGAAGAGAAAATAGGTAGCCACGTGTAATTACGGCCACACTAGTTTTCAAATCTCATGTTAGCCCTTATTTTCATTCATTCATTCTTCCTCCTCTAAAACCTCTGCCTACATTTTCACTTGCTTTTCTCAAATGTTTATCTATTTATGAATAACCTGAAAAGGTGGTTTTACAGATAGAATTCCAGATCCTGGCCAGAGACTGATTGCATAGGTTTGGATCTGCCCAGACATTTGTGTTTTTCCCAGGAATTCCCAAGATGTCTAGTAATCATGTGATTCACAAACCAGACTTTTAGTAACTCTACTCTGATGTACATGCTGATACATTGTAAAAGCTTCCAGGACACAGTGACTGGCTGGTGTTCTCCCTGCCCAATCATGATGATCCCTGAAAATAGTCTGCATGTTTCTCTGGTGCAGATGTTGCATGGCTATTTCTCATTTGAGCTTCCACCTTTAGTCTACCCCAGTGCACACTGGCAGTTCATCAGCTGTAAAACTTGAACTCCATCATCAACATCTTGAGTCAGTCTTCCTACTCCCAGATATTGTCAGTATTACCCAACGAGAGTCAGCAGACTCTGTAGATCCCTGATATATTGCTTTTCATTGTACTTTTGACAATGAGTTGTGAGCCTTTAGGGTTTTCTCCACAAAACCAAATTTTAGGTACCAGTAATCATCTATAAATATTACTTGACTTGACTGAAAGTATAAAAAGGGGGAAAAGACAATAGATGGTGAAACTGCATCAAATCAGCAAAACTATGAACAATAGTTTATAATGGTTCTGAACCACTTTATTTCAATTTTGGTATTTTAAGAAAGGTTGCTCTATTTTTATGCCTGGATCCTGCTTTGAAACACAATTTTGTTTGTATTTTCTCTTAAGTCAAACTCACTCTCTCAGTTATCTGGTTTCCTGGAAGAGATAATCCATTATCCAATAAATTTATTCTCTGGAATAATTAATTTCTCTCTCAAGACTGAGTACTTACTTTCTCAAGAGTGAGAACTATAGTGTACTAACTCACTATAAAACCTGATTTTATTCAGTGCAGAGAAAGGTTTTTAGATGTTCTTTGTCATTAAATGTCTGGCACTGACTAGTGCGGTATGTTTTCATATTTCACAGTCTTTATTGAAACTATACAACTGTTATTTGAGTTGTATTTTTCTGAAATTGAATATTACCTTTTAAGATTACAAATATGGGATAGAAACAAAAGAATTTTGCAACATTCTTTCTATCTCATTAACTCTACTTCAATTCAAGGCAGTTCAAATTACACAAAAAAGTTTAGTAATGTGGGAATAGAAACTGGAGAATCTGACCACTCTTTAAAAAAATAAAAGCACTGTATTTCTAAACAGAACTTAGCTTTACCATACATATGCAAACTTAGAACAGGACACTATTTTTTAAATTTTTCATCAGAAATCTTCCTTCACTGCCTATATTTGACTCTGATGTCTGGTCACATTGGTTCTGCAGATCATGACTATATAGATGAAAGGTTTTGGATTGTCTTTAACTGGACTCAGGCAGCATTAATTGAAGACATACTCTGTAGGTATTATACATAGTGTAAGTACTATAGGCAGGAAACCATGCATGATCACTAGCCCCTGTTTTCTTAAAAAAATATATTCTGGTAGAAATCAACTGAACATCCAGATGGACTTCATTGGCTTTTAGGATAAAGTCATGGAGTGCCATAGAAATAGGTATCTGTAGAAATGTTCAATTCAGAAAATCATTAAATGACAGATCATATAAACATCAAGTCTGTTTTTCTCCTAAAGACTGTGTTGAGATAGTATTATCTAGCCTGACTTTTTTTTCTATGCTGTATTTAGAATGCTCAATTGCTGGTGAATGTAAAAACCACTAATGATAGTGCTTTAGCTTTTCCATCTCTAAATTAGTGACAATCACCATACATTTATGTTAAAATGTAATGTGAGGCAAGATAATAACAAGGCAGACTGAATCAGTGAGTTCTATACATACCTTACTTACCTCCATGTGGTCACACAGAACGGAGCCTAACACCTGTCAAAACATGAACATGTTTGGGGATGTTATAGGTGTCAGGCACTGCAAAGGATTTTGAAAACAAAATGACAAGCCATTTTAGGAAACAAATGAACCCCAACCTCCAGGTTTGTGCCATTCCAAATCTACCTTGCATGTGTCTTTCAGAATTCTCTTTCAGAAATACTTATCTGTTCATGTCATACAAACCATCCTGTGGACAATTTATCCATGTAATTATTGATCCAAAACATATTAATGAAACACCATGCTAAATATTGATGACACTTTTTTGTTCTTCATAAAACTTGCAGTTGAGTTGAGGAGATAAGCATTCATTGTATGTTGATAGCTATAATCTTTCATTTCCTCTTCTAGCTTGTAGAATAAAGTTTAAACTTCTAAACACTAACAGTTCAGTTTGTCGTAATCTAGCACTTAACTTTTTTCACTCTTATCTTGTAGCATTCCCCCCCCCCCCCCGCCTTCTCCTTAGCTAACACCCAATTCAAGTTTTCTGAATATGCCAGTGAATGTACTTCTTTCATGTTTTTGGATATGCCATCTTCTTTTGTTTGAAGTACTTCCTTCTTCTTTCAGCTTGCTACACTCTCTCTTTTAAGGCACAAGTAGCAGTTTCCTTTCCAGAACTCTGCTCCTCCATTTCATCCCTGGCAGTGTGATGTTCTGGTCACCTGGCCATGAAACTCTCCTCTCACCCTGCCAAGTCTTGAAGATAGAAACTGTATCTTAGTTGCCTTTACCTTCTTGAGTCTCAGCACAGAATTTAACCCCAGGTAGATGCTAAGGAAAATTGGAGATATTAAGTTGCTACTCACCATCATTAACATAATATAATGATTAGGAAAGAAAGCCATGTGTGGAAGGAATATGTGGTAAATTTACACAATGGAATATTATGCATCAATCAAAGAAGACAAACATATCATTTGCAGCAACATGGATGGAGCTAGAAGGAATCATGTTAGTGGAAATAAGCCAGAAAGAGAGAAATATGGGGTGGTCTCACTTATTTGAAGGATATAGGAAAAACAAACAAATGCTTAAAGAAAAATTGAAAACTTCCAACAGAACTAAAATGCAGAACAAGAGAGGGGTAGGAGGGAGAGAATGGGGGTCGTAGAAGGCACAAAAGACTAAGATGGTGCACTGGTGGTAAAGTGATGGGAAAGCATCAGGGTAGACAATGATGCTATCTATCTATCTATCTATCTATCTATCTATCTATCTATCTATCTATCTATCTATCTATCTATCTATCTATCTATCTATCTATCTATCTATCTATCTATCTATCTATCTATCTATCTATCTATCTATCTATCTATCTATCTATCTATCTGTCCATGTATCTAGTGCAAACAATAAAAAGTAAATTAAAAATCAGTGACACCAGCTAATTTATGTCAAAGTCATTAGAAATACTAACAGCCAGTATTTTTGTGATGAAAGGATACCTGGAGTTCAGAGATTCATCTAGAATTTTCTAAAACACAGTGTAGCTATTTAGGTTATTCTGAGCACTGATGCTCAGATGAGAGGCTTTGGAAAATAGGCTTGACATCTTCACATATCTGTGTGATGGTGGGGAAAGCTACTCCCCTTAGTAATGTGAAGGTCTTCTGTGAGGGGTTGTAACTTCAATTTATACCCAAAGTTACCCCTAATTACTTACTTCAAACTCTATAAAACTGTAGAAACTTAGGCACCCACCCATATCACTCCCCATTTCTATCAATTTCTTGCGATTCTTTTGGGGGAAAAAAGGAGACTCTGGGGTGGGGGGTGAACCCCAGAGATCACAGAGATGTGAAATTTATATATAAATAAGTTATTAATAAAAAAAAAAGGAGACTCAAACTATGGTGATATTTAACACTGTCAGTTGCGGATAATCTATAAAGGATGAAGAAAAATACATACTCTTTATTCTTGCAGAACTGTTTCATGTGGCTCTCCTAGTAGGAGGGAGACTAGCTCATTTATAGTTTTGTGGACTTATAATGTATTGACATGTGCTGGGCTGACTCCAGGATAGAATATACTATAAGGAGAAAACTTTTAGCAATGAAAAAGCCTCCAGTCCTTTGCTTGAGAGGTCACATGTATTAATCTGTGTGTGTCCAACCAGAACAGGGATACTTGGAAAATTTGCCCTAGTCTCCCGGGTACACCAACGTCAGAAAAAGTCCACACTTCCTGAATGGGGCCCTGCTAAGCACCAAGTCCTCTGGAATCCACCCAGGGCATTCTTCCCCTCAGAGTCTCACTTGTACTGAGAGGAAAAGGCATTAAGTTACAGTGAGGTGTTAGGCAGACGTGAACATCAGCCCTGGTGTCATGTTAAGGATACAAAACAGCAGAAAAATAACCCTGTGGATATTCATATAAAATTCATTTTTTATTCCTCTATCAAAGTTACAATTTTTAATCATTTCTGAAGAGATTTCTTTATTAAAATGCTCATACAGTGAACTGAAGGTTGTTTGTTACTAGTTTAACATTTCACACAGTGAATGGTGTGAATATGACCTCAGAGAAAAATGTTTAACATAGTCCCAAACGCAATGTTGTTCTCCACTCTTAAAAAGTCACTTTTAAAATGACTATTATTGCAGTAACTTTGACTTACATTATGTAGGTTTCAACTATACATTATGTAAGTTTCAACTATAAATCAATCATTTTGTTACCTGAATGACAAAAAGCATTTGTCCGGTGTGGTTAAATTAGATTCTCAAGATGGTGAGGAGATACTGGATTGTTAGGTGAGACTGATGTAATCACACATACTCCTAGGAGGGAAAGGCAAGAAGGCTGGAGTTGAAAAGGAGATGTGACCAGGGAGTAGAGGTCAGAATGATGCAACCAAAAGCCAAGGCATGTAAGCACCTTTCAGAAACCAGAAAAATGTGAGGAACAGGATCCCCTCCTGGAACTTCCAGAAACAACCTTGTCACCACCTTCATTTCAGTCCAGTGAAAGTGATCATGGCCTTTTGTCCTCTGGAAGTGTCAGGAAATACACTTGTGTTGTTACGGACCACTAAATTCCTGGTAATTTCTTATAATAACAATAACAATAAGAATTTAAAACAAATAAGTTGTGACTTGAAAGGATGGGCAAGGACTTGGTGGAGAGGAAGACTTCTCTCCCATCAGAGATAATGGACTTACTGAGAATTGTAAAGAACGAAGGTTAAGTTTAACAGTGCTGGCTGTGAGTCAGACTGCCTGGGTAGAAATCCTGGCAACACCATTTACTAGCAGTGTAATCTTTAGTCAGCGAACCTCTGTCTGCCTTTGTTCCCTCATCTATAAAATAAGAAAGATAATAGACCTTGCCTCAGAGGCCTGTTATGAGATTTAACTGACATAATCTATGTAAAGTGCTAGCTAGTACCTGACTCAGAGAAGGGGTGTTATACACCCAACTATTATTATGTAAACCTTCAGCTATTCAAAGACTGTGTTGTGTGTTTGTAGCTGTAGCATTTTATTAGCCCATTTAATAAGGCACTCCTTTTGGGAACCACATGAATTAATTTGTACTCATACAAATTAAAAAAAAATACCTATGCATTCTGTGAACACTGAAACTGTGGCTAAAGTATGGTCTTTGTCTTGATGAAGATTTTTGTTTTGTTTATTCTGAAGTAAAAGAATAAATATTTGTGTTTTCTGTGTAACGAGCAGGTAAGTTCATGATCACCCGTTTGGGTCTTAACTCAGGTTTACATTTTTCTAGCTGTGTTTATCCCCAGGTTTTCATCAGAAATCTTTTTATGTGCAGAGTTAGACAGCTTAGGGAGTCCTTTTAGCCAGAGATATGGGAGAATAAGGAAAACTTTATATATCAACTGGCACCTGGTTCATGGTATGGCTATCATTCTCTAAAAGACAGGTAACTCATGTGAATTTTCTCATTCTGTTTTATTCTACAGAGTCCTCTGATAGAGATGAGTTTTACAATAACTGTCTCATTAGGTGTAGCCTAATATGAGCTATCACCAACTCAGATTAAATTTTCCTTGTGGGTGACATTTGAGTTGGTCAGGAGTAGTGTTCCAGATGGAGAGGAATGGATTGTACAGTGAGGCAAGAAGATAGCAAAGAGCAGGCACTTTGGGAAATTACAGACAGTGAAGGCTATGATAGAGATGTGCTTAATAGAGAGAACGTGAGAGGCTGGCATTGTCACGTGAGGGAAGAGTCTGAAGAGTTTGACATCCAGCTTCGGAGTATGAACTTGACCCTAAAGCCTCCTTACCAGAGAGTGCTGAGGTGCTGTAGTAAATAGATCTCATGAGAGGGGAAACAAAGGGTTTTCCCCTTTGTGGTCTCAGGATTTTGGAAATGCTGAGGAAAATAAACAAAATGATGTGTTTCCTTAGCAGCATCTAGAGCCTGTGAATCTGTTCCTAATTTTTATTCCCCTGCAAGTGGATATAGCAAAGTAGGAGTGATATACAAAGCCTAGGCATCACAGTGAAAAAGAATGAATGGGCCCAGAACATTCCTAGGATGATGGGTCAGAAACAATAGGTGGCTAGTTTGATGATGCAAGAGTTTATTTAGGTGGTTTTCTGAGAAGTCCAATATGACCAGTTTCAAGTTTAGGATCTTAGGCAATAGCTTCATATTTTAGGCAATAGATGAATAAAGAAGATGAAACTGTTTTTATAGGAAGATAATGGGTTTTGTATAATGGGCTAGTTTTATTTGTGCAGCTGGCAGCAGAGCTGATGGTGCCAATATCCACAGACCTATAGAATGTAGATGTCAGGTAAGGAGAGCTCGAGGGTGAGAAAGTTGGATAAAACTGCATAGTTCAAACCAAGGATATTGATGAAGGACTTCAGAGATATCAGGGTTGCCAAGGACACAAATCACATCCACATAAAAGTCAATCAATAGATTATAGTCCTGGGCAGAGAGAGAGCTATAATGTAGCTCTTAAGTGCTGACTCATGTTCTAATTAGGATCATTTGTCAATTTTAAACAGAAGCTCTATCTCTTCTTGCAGAATCACTGCTTGTGCGATGACAATGAATAAGTATGTGGAGGAAAATGTATCCCAGAAATCATATACAACCATCAAGTACTTCATGAAGATGCTCAGCAGTGTCAGTGAGACCCTGATCTTCATCTTTATGGGTGTGTCCACTGTTGGGAAGAACCACGAATGGAACTGGGCCTTTGTCTGCTTCACACTGGTCTTCTGTCTGATCTGGAGAGCACTGGGTAAGGAGTGCTTGTTTTCTACACAAACTCTGAGCATGCACTGAAAGAAAGGGACTACCTTCTTGCCCTTCCGTTTGCTTCTGCTGCCACTTCATCTTGATTTTCTCTATCTTCCTCTTCTTCCTCTCTTTCCACATTCTCTATCTTCTCCTTTTTTCCCCTTATCTTCTCTTTCTCTGTCTTCTCCCACTGCTCCTCATCTAGTCTTCCCAATATCTTCATGCTTTTGCTATGACTCAAACTAACAGCTCTCAGTCTTACAGATTTCACATATCTGTGGAATAATCCTGAAACAACAAAGACCCAAGGATCTGCTAGTATTTGTGAGGGAGAGGAGAGAAGGGCAAGCTCAGAACTCTATCTGTAAATGCCATGCCTTGTCATAGAAATGTAGAACAAGACTTTGTGTTTTCAGCTTCTGCCCTCACACAGTATATTTCCATTGGTTTCATTTTTCTCCTCAGGTGTCTTTGTCCTGACCCAAGTCATTAACTGGTTCCGGACTATTCCCCTGACCTTTAAGGATCAGTTCATCATAGCTTATGGAGGGCTCCGAGGTGCCATCTGCTTCGCACTAGTGTTTTTACTTCCTGCTGCTGTGTTCCCTCGGAAGAAGCTGTTCATTACAGCTGCGATTGTTGTTATATTCTTTACTGTTTTCATCCAGGTGAGTAGAGTTCTTTTTCTCAGCAAAGTTTCTCCCTTTTACCAGGAGGAAATAGTCTTGCAGATGATCCTGGTGAGTTTATTTTACAGGTGTGTTGGAACTCAAGTAGCTGTGAAATTAGGGAAAATGACATTTCCTTATGTACCTAGATTCTCCAGGGGACAAAGAGAGTTCAATTTAGTCAGTTGGCTTCCACACAGGCTTTATTATTTAAAGAAACTCAGCTAAGCAATCTAAGCTTACTACTGGATCTTATGAACTGCACTTGCTAATCCTTGGTATTTGTCTTACTCTCCGACAATGTGCACAGTAAATGCTAGTTGTGTGATGACCTTCCAACAGCTCTCCTATTTGAGTCAACTGTTTGTGGTGTGTCCCTTGGAACTGTAGGATGGCTGAATACATGTTTAATATCAGGAGGCAAAAGGAAGAGTAGGAATAACACGGGCCACTGTCAAGATCCTAACTGTGCACATTAACCAACCTTTCAAATTAATAAGCCTCCCTTTAGGAGATTAGATTTCTTTTGAAATTCATTTAGTAATATGCTATATGCCAGAGAGCACTCTAGGGTGCTTTCCCTAGACTCCATGAGTGAACAAAATACACAGAAATATCTGTGTCTCTGTAAAACTTATATTGCGGGAGGTATGGCAAACACTACACAGTAAAGATAAGAAGGAACAACTGTAGGATGTGTTGAAAGGACAAAGATGTGATATAGTAAGAAGCAGGGGGTCAGGCAAGGTGGAAGTGGGATAAAGAGGTAGTGACTGAAACTCTGCCTGTATTTTCATGGAAGAAAACTATGGATCTTGAGCAAAGGCATGTAGGAGGTAGAGGAATTAGTTAAGCCAAAGAACATTACAGGTAATTGTAAATAAAAGGCAAAGGTGTGAAGGTTGTGGGCTCTTGGCCAGTGTGGCTGGAGGGGAGTGGTGTGTGGGCCAGAGAAGAATGAGGTGAGGGTGATTTGGATCCTGTGTTATATAAGGCCATGCAGGCAACACCAGGACATTGGCACCTCTCCCAGTGAAATGGAAGCCATCGGAAGGTTTTGTGCAGAAGCATGGTTTGTTTTGACTTACTTTGTAAGAGAATCACCCTGCTCACTGTGAGAATAAACTTTTAGGAGGAAAGTGTACAAGTGGAAATGCAAACAGGGCCTGGGTGGTGCAATGCAGGTTGTAGAAGGGGTGAAGTCCTCAAATACATTCTGAAAATGCCATCAACAGGATTCCCTGATGGATTAGAGATGGGGTATAGGGAAAAGTAGAGTCATAGGAGATTCAGTGCTTTGGATCTGAGCATCTAGAAGGATGGAATTGCCTTCTTGTGGAAAAGGGAAGGTTATGGGCTAGAGGAGATGGGACTGGGGAGATTGGAAGCTCAGTCATGGGCATGCTAAGTTAGGAACTATTAGAACCACATCAGTCAAGTACAACTAGGAACTATGTCATTTGAAAAATGAAGATATTACTTGTTATTATATGTGCCAATGCTCCTCAAATACTTAAAGTGCAAAACCAGCTCCTCTCTCATCACAGACATACATATTTGTAAAATACACAAATGATATAACAAAAAGAAAGACCATTCAAAATACAAGCTTCAATCTTTCACTTATGAGAGTCTACAAAGAAAATTGCATCTCTACAATCAGAAAAAACATAGTATAGGGGGAAAAAGTACTGTAAGAATGTGTACTATTAGTTATTGACTTGTGCATGTGTGTTTTAATATAGAGCATCATTATTGTACACATAGTAGTTTGGCATTTTGGAGTCATAACCAAAAGATTTATATGAATTTTTGATTCCCCATACTTAAAACCAACAGACTCACAGTGTATTGATACCGTGTGTATCTTTGGTCAATGTTGAGTAACAAAATTTTTAATGTGACAGATTGGAATCCAGAAACAACTTATCAGCTCTCTTTGTATTGTCAATGCAATGCAAATCTTTTAATAATGGAGACTTTGGGGGGCAATGTTTGGAGTCCTTGGGTATACCCTGTGAACAGCCTTCTCCTCTCATTAGGTTTAAGGATAGGCTAGTAGTCAAGCTCTCAAGGATGCTGTGAGGAAAGGAATTGCTGTGTTTGGAACCTAAAACTGTTGCTTCCCTACTTGAAGGCACAGGTGGGTAACCCCAAGGAATTTCTTGGTGTCTTGATTGGCCCCTTTCTTTCTCTCCCATTTGCCTGGTCACCACCAGCTCTTAGAGACTGTAACATACATCTCTCTCTCTCTCTCTCTCTCTCTCTCTCTCTCTCACACACACACACACACATACACTCCCTTAAGAGAGAATATTTTTCTAGAATACATAGATAACTATGATACTTAGGGAAAGAAGCCTGGCAAGAGATACTTTAATGGGTTATAATCATAGTAGAAGTAGTTTATTAAAACCTGTAAACAATTTTGCTTTCTGAGTAAAAGCAATGCATTCCTTTTCAAATGATAACTTATGTGGATATATCATTGAGCTCCAAAATGCATTTCCCCTTATGTTAATTTTTTATGATGAGCTCTTTCATCCTGAATCTGCTGAATAAACACTATCATCTAAAATAAAATTCATGTGACATATGGCTTATTGTTTTGATGCCAAGATTTATAATGAGAATTTTAACATTTGAATCATGTTGATAATTAGAGAAAGTAACCTCCTTATGAGATACACTAGCATATTACAACCCAGTCCTCCTTGTGGAATATTAAATGAGTAAACATTCAGTGATTTATTGGATGTATAAATTCATCTTCTTTAAATAAGATTGGTAATGTCATGTAAAACATAAATTGTCTCTCTTGTTTTAAAATGTTATTCAAATATTATGGTGAGGTAGAGTCCAGGAGTAGAGAACGCAGCTTTTCTGGATTGATATGCTGGCCCTGTTCCCACAGCTACTGGGAACCCCCATTTATTTACTGTGAGGTACAGATTATGGTGCTTTCTTCCCAGGCAACCAAGAGGAGCTATGTAAGCACAATACCTGATACAAGTACTAGCCTGGTGATGTGCTATATTTTAATTGAAAAATTAAGAATAGAATAAACTTATTTTAATGCACTTTTATTTGAAAGACAAAATGATGTAGAGTTACAATAATTATTTGATTCCTGTAGTTATAGAACAGATTCTTAGAATTCTAGAAATTCATTCCATGATTATATAGAAGTCCATTGAGTTCATTATGGAGCAAGATGGACTGGAATTCAAGAGATGGCAATCTCTTCTTTCCTCCCTTGTAGTTAGTGTTGGCCTCCATTGTGAGTCATGGTCAGAACTATGATCTTCTGGGATTTTACCTTACCCACAAGTTAATAAGTGAGCCTGTTAAATTTTCATGCATGCTGACAGAAGATACTTGGTTCCTGGATCAGAGACAAAGGACTTTATTATTAATGAAAAAAAAAAAAGAAAGCAGTAGCCAAAGACTGATGTTGGTTTGTATCAGTGTTCCTTATTCCAAGTTCTCTGGGGGTAACACATGTTCAACACCTGTGGAAAGCTGCATTGCAGGAGAGGGCACTGAGTATGGGGTCTATGCTCTGTATGGAGGTGACAGTATCTCATCTTTCAGGGTTCCTCAATGAGAACCCAGTCCTTAAAAATAGTCTGGGTAAATGTGGTCACAGCCTTGCATTTTTGCCACTAC
>PVHY01011052.1:0-29404 GCA_004024945.1 Uropsilus gracilis | reverse complement strand
CTCCCCTTGACAAGGATGGAAGAGGCTTCGGCCTGCAACACACATTTGTCAAATAGATATTGTATATTGTATATACATATCCTGCACACATTGATGCATTCATTTGTGTCTACACCTATGTGTAGGGTAAATGAGTTTTTCAGGGTTTTTGCCCTTCTGCTATTAGTCTCTATGCCAACACCTGTGATATTGCACATTCCCATGCTTGTACATGGCTGGTCCAGTAGGTGTGTGCATGCGTGAGTGGGCACACCTGGGCCTGGGAGATGGCAATAAAGGAGCAACATAACTCTGGGGAAGAGGAGAAAGTAGTGAGGAGATCTTGAGAGAGAAACTTAAGTGTCTGTTTCCTTGCTGTTCAATATTTTAAAATTCTGTCGATAATTTCAAAAGCTCTAACATTCTTTACCTGCTACAACCAATGATGAACTGACCTGGACTGGGATGGTTACATGACACCATGTATATAGTCTACTACTGGTAAATCCCTACTTTAATTAATATATATATCATTACTAAGTAGTTTTATGACATTAAGAAAAAATTATTTAGCCCTGTAGGGGCATCAGGCTCACCAATCTGCATGGTACTTTATTGGTTTTCGCAGTTACACAGAAATACTAGGCAGGACAGGGCCAGACCTGAGGGGACTAGAAGGCAGATGAGCCCCCAGCCACCACCCCCTGGGATCTTTACACTCTTTCTCTGGTCTCTCCTTTCCCCTTCCCTCCCCTGCCTTCCCTCCTGCTCCCCTTAATCCCCTCTCTCCTAGACCCAGGTATGCACATTTACGCTTATGCACAGCCACTGAACCAAACAATCATGGGAAGGCTGCAATACCCCAGGTGCAGAGTATATAGGCTAATGGAGGAAAAAGCCTGATCAATTCACTTACTTTACATGCTTCTACAATAAAATGAGCTCAATGGTTAGAACTTTCTTCAGTATAAAAAATGTAAATGAATAAGAAGTGAGCAAAAAGCCTGTAAGTGATAGTTCCAAAGAGTTTTCACCTCTTCAAAGGGAGATATTATTTAATCCATTATCTGGGCATAGTTGAAATATTTGTAGGGTAGGAAATTAGGTGCTTTGTTTTGGATATATACATTTGCCTGTTGGCTATTTAAGTGGAGATGTATTATCAGAAGTTACATATATAAATATGTAGATATATTTATATACAGATATGCATGTATAAATGTCAATAATTTATGGGAGAAGTCAGATGGAGCTATAAATTTAGAATTCATCCGTATGAAGATGTTTTTTAAAGCAGAATTTGGAAGGAAGTCTTCAGGCAGTGAGTGTAGAAAGAGTATAAATAAGCAAGCATCTGGGAAAGGATCCTGAAACCTGCCAGTATCAATAAGTTAAGAAAATGTCGAGGAATCAGCTGCCTAGGACACTGAAAGTAAGAACAAGTAGGAGATAATCAAGAGGAGCTTATCCAGAAGTCAAGTTAAGAAAGAATTCTGGAAGGATTTGGTGCTGTTAACCATAACACATGTGACTACAAGGTCAGGTATGTGAGAGCAGAAAAGAGACTCTTGGCTGCAGGGACAAGATGAAGAATAATCATCTTCACATAGCATTTGGTATCAGAGGGGGAGGATGAAACTCAATTGATTAGATTGTAGATTGCAGAGAGTAGGATAGGAGAGAAATTGAAATCAGGAGACATAGGCACCTCTTTTGAGGTCTAATAGAGAATAAGAGCTATAGTTGGAGAGAGATTTGTGCTGAAGAAGGGCTTGTGTTTTTGGTTTTCCAAGCTGGAGTCATATCTGTTGTCTCTGAATCCCAGCAATACACTAGAAAGAGAAACATTGATGAGATTGTGGAGGGAAAGATGGTTAAGGGGAGAGACAGACATGTGACAGCTGATTAGTATGTAGTATGGCAAGTCCTGAAAGGCAGATAAACAAAGGGTCATGAGACTGACAAGTGTGAACTTCTGAGTGAATGATCTCAAGAGTCTCGTCACACTCACCAAGACCCTAAAAGACTAACCAAATCTAAAAGACAAACCACTGACACTTAAGGTCTACTTTGTCATGTGGGAAATGTCTTTCACTGGGTAGCAGCAATAGTAGTGATGTTTTATTAATGAATGAGGAAAGAGTTTCTTCAAGTTTTCTGGAATTTCATAAAACTGCAAAGAAATAGAAGACTGTTCCCATTCCCTTGCTCTTTTTCCAAATTAATTAAGAGAAAAATCAAAAGAAGAAATCATTTTCTCCCCAAAGAATAAAGCAAAAGTATGCTCATTATTTAATGTGAGGGAAGTTACTTTTTCTCCTTCACATTAATGGGAGCAAAAAGTTGTAGGGTAAGCAGAAAGCTTGAGAAGGAGCAGGGTAGAAAACCAATCTCATCTGGCTGTCATTCCACCTGGACCTGCAGTTGAGCGATTCCCTTCCAGTGAGCCATCTCTGAGATGTTTATTTTGGCAATGCCAAATGAATGGTTGAAATGTTAACTTGTACTTTGCAGTATGTTTTTTAATGGTTTGATGGAAAACTAGGGGTGTCTTTATTTTTTTAACCTACTCGAAGAGCAGGCTGTTTTTTTTTGCTGTTTTGTTGTTGTTTGTTTTTGTTTTGTTTTTAATTATCAAGTTGCTCCCCAAGTGATTAAATTAGAAATTTTCCAATGTGGTCAAATGAGGTAAGTTCTTAAAGGTGTTCTTTTTCTTTCCTCCTTCCCTCTGTCTCTTTCTCTCTGTTTCTGACTCTATCTATCTTTGTTTTTGTTTTGTTTTGTTTTTCCTATCCCTATCTCTTTGTCTCCCTCTATCGTTCTTTCTGCCTCTATAGATGCCTCTTTCCTTTCATCCCCTAATCAGAGACACAGGCTTCTAGAATATAACATCCGGCTTAGGAAACTTAATATGACATACAAAGCCCATATACACTACCTCCAAAATGGATTGAGTCAGGAAAAAAAGAAGGGCGTCAGAAGAAATAAGACAGAACCTGTCAAATAATTCCGATTCAACATGAAAATTGCAAATGATTCAAAAGAAGTGGTGGCTATTCAAAATGAACTATTTAAGCACGTATTTTAAAATGGTATTAATTATACTAATTAAAAATACAATTTCTAAAAATTGTAATTTTGGGAAATTGAAGTTGTTTTGAAATTTGGGAAACTGAAGTTGTTATGAAGTTGCCTTTGCTTCTAGATTATGCATCTAGTGAAAGGGATCAACAAGGGGTGGGGGCATGCTGTGTGCTATCTTTATTTTGTGTCCTATATATACAAATACTGTACAGTCACTAGTCACTAAATAAATATTGATAGGAAAAGAGCATGTGAAACAAACGTTCTTGAATACTTTGTATAATAGGTTCTTAAAATGGTTCATTTTTGGGTCAGTGCTGATAGCCCTCCCATCTGGGTTTCCAGATCCATGTCTCTGTAGACTGTAGGCTAGCTGGCAGTAGGGTTCACAGGATCAGCACTAGTCCTGAGACTGCAAATGGAACACAGTTCTATGCCCTGCCCACGTAACTGCTGTCTGCCATACCCCAGCTCCTCTGCTCCTATTTCCCCTCAGTTATTGGTGAGTTTCCCCTCTATTCAACTCCCCCATCCCCAGAGTCACTAGCCAAACCTAGGAACACAGGTTTGGACTGTTGCCCCTTACACTGACTACAGTTTCTGGGCACACCTTTCTATCCACTTTTTGTTGCATGGAGTTGAATTTGGTGGCACATTCTATGTTGATCTCCAATGTTCAAGTGGTGTGTTGCTTCACCTGAAGTCATGGAAAACTCTCAATTTCTTATTTTTTTTAAATAGAGCTCCTAATTAGAAAAGATATTTGTGTTCTAAAACTAGCAAGATTGGACTGGGAGCGGTAGCATATGCCTTTAATACCAGTGAGGAATAACTTGAGTCCGCAGGTTCGAGACCCTCCCAGGGCAACATAGCGAACCCTTGTCTCAAAAAATAACTGGGCGTGGTGGTGCGCATTGTTGCCCCAACTACCTGGGAGGCTGAGGCTGGGGATCGCTGGAGTCTGTGGTACCCCGGGCAACGTGAGTCTTCAGTTCCCTGGGCAACATAGCAAGACCTAGTTTCAAACAAACAAACAAACAAAAACCCCACAAGATTTAGGAAAATTTGGCACTTCTAAACTTAGAAAGATACACTGAAGTTCTACTTTTCACTGTATTGTATTTTGTTTTGCAGCATTTTCTGCTTTATTCAATTTAATAAAAACTGAATTTACAAAAAAAATGCATTGGTTTTGTTAATTTGTTTTTTCTTGGAGCTGTTATTAAAATAGAGACTTCATGGAATCTGAGCTCACCCATGTTCATAAACAGCATTCCCATTATTTTCATTTACATTATAATTAAAAATGAAACAATATATACTGATTGAAAAACTCTTAGTATTGCCTATGTTTTTCAAAGTGGCAAACTGAAATGCAAATAGAACACATAATGTGCTTCTAGTAAATTTGGTCAAAAATTAGCTCACACTTAAATTGAAAAATGCCTAAAGCTGAATTGATGGAACAAAGTAAATGACCTTTGAAAAATTAGTATCTGTTGTATCACACTTAACTTATATTACCAGAAACTTAAGACTTATAGACTTGTAGACAGGTGAGATTAAGTCAAATATATGACAGGAAACCTATTTGAACAAATCTCCCTTCTCCCCTCTAAATCCCAATACCTCTTGTATTCATATTCTTCATGAAAGGGCATCATCTGCCAAATCATAAAACAACGGGGCTCTTCCTTGACCACACATTCTCATCCCCTCCTCCCCTGACCTATTTCAGTGCTAGTATCACATCATCTTAAATGGTAGCTATTGTTTTATTATTTTTAAGCTCCCCATCATTATTCTTAACTAAAATTTTCTAATTACATTTGATCTTCCAGACTCATTTAGAAATTCTCTTAAGTTATGAAAACCCTTTGGAATGTTGTTAGAATTATATTTCATATATGTTGATTTTAAAATTTCATAACTTGTCATAATATATTAGCCCATCTAGGAACTTTGTGTCCTTTCAAATGCAAATCTTTTAAAGAGTCTTTAATTTTTATAGTTCTCTTTGTAAAAGTTCTGTGCATTTCATGATAGTATTATATAAATAGTACATATATCTATGTAGAGATAAATATCAGTGTTTAGAATCTATATGGTATGTCATTTACATATGTAATGCATTATATGTTATATACAGGGACATATTAGTATTACATATATACTCTACATTTCTATGTATGGATGGTTTTCATTGCTGTTGTACAGATTTTTTTTTAATTAGTATTTGGGATTTATATATATTGATTTTATATCCAATTATTTTATTATTAAATGAAAATGATTATTTTAGCTACTGAGGACAAAAAAAAGATCATCCATGAGCAAAAAAATGTTGTTATTTAACTTCAATATATAGACTCTTACCTGTTGGTCTCTTCCTATTATTTGAGTAGGACATTAAGAACTGTGTCAGACAGTAAACTTAGAGTATCCTTGTGTTGTTCCTAGTTCCAAAGGAAATATTTTGAATATTTCATGATTAAGTCAGATGTTCACAAGAGATTTCTGTAAAATAGTCTCTATCTTACTAAGGAATATTTTTTTCATGTCAGCTTTCTAAAAAAAACTTATGGTTTGCTCCATTTACAATGAACATGCCCAAATCAACTCTGTGCTCTTTTTCCCTACCAGTGTTTTGCTCCTTTTTGGTCTCTGCTGAGATTTGCTTCCAACATCATTTCTTTTTTTGTCCTTGGTTTGGTTTTGTTTTTTAACATTTTCTATTCAGCAGATTTATAGTTACTGAAATTTTTTATTGAAGCAATTTTTTGATTTATAACACTATCTATAATTAGGGGAATATGTCTACACTTCCTCAGATGTATGTCCTCACAGCACATCTACCACCAAAACACCCAAAGCCCTCCCATAGACACCAATCCAGTATTCCCTCTCTGCAAAACCTTTCCACCCCCTGTAAATATCACTCCCTCCCACTTTGCCTAATTTGCTACTCTTTTTGTATAGATAGTGTAAGACTTCTCCATATAAAACTACAAAGTCCTAGAGCACAGGTTCTTAACTATTCATTTTTGTGTCCCAAATACCCCCGCCCTGGCATATATGACATATACTCTATTAAAATTGCTTTAATAAATGAATGAATGAATGTTTTCCGTGGACAATATTATGAGGTGATGATTCTTCTGAAATGATTAGTGCTTTATTATATCTTAAGATTACTATTGTTTTATGTTTTTCAGAATTGCTTCTTGATTTCTTATAGTTTGTCCATTCTTTTGTGTCTGATAGTAGCCATTGGGATATTTCTCTCTGAAAATATGCCAGCTATTGAAGAGGAAGAAAACTTAGCAAAATGTTACATACACTGTGTTAAATGTTGGGGGCAGAGTTTCTTTTGTTGACTGTTAAAACTTAGAAGAATAAAAGTCATTCTTGATTTTTTAATTTTATCTTCTAAGTGAATTCACTTTTTGTCCCCTTCTGTTCAGGGAATAACTATTCGGCCACTGGTAGAGTTTCTTGATGTTAAGCGGTCCAATAAGAAACAGCAAGCGGTCAGCGAAGAAATCCATTGTCGGGTATGTGATGATAGTATAATAATTTAGGTGATAAAAGAAAAAAAAAGTTGGCCTATATCAATTTGGCACCAATTTACACATTTTCTGAAGTGGGAAATGATAGACAGTGAAAGAGAGGGAGGACTGAGAAAGGCTGCAGTTGGGAATGTAAGAAGAACATGGTCCTCAATGGCTTCTCCATTAGTCTGTTGAACTACAGGGAAAGTGGGGCAGCAATTCCTGCTATTTATTTTCTTCCATCTGAAAATATTTTAACATGAAGATTGTTACTCCATTTAAAACTTTCCAAAACTAAAAACAAACTTAGAATGACAAAATAATCTAGGTTGCCTAATATGGGTACGGTGAGCAACATTCATTTGAAAATAATGTGATGAATTGTTTTCAGTTAAAGAAAAAGCAAAAATCATCAGAGGATTTTACATTATGGCTTGATATAATTAGAGTGGAAATTACTAATTTCAGGTAAAATTAATCTAGTAGCCTCCTTTTTTCTCTTTTAGTTTTTTGATCATGTGAAGACTGGAATTGAAGATGTCTGTGGACATTGGGGCCACAACTTTTGGAGAGACAAGTAAGAAACCCCAATATCATTATATCGTGAAGTGACTGTGGATCACTCTGAAAGCAGGGCATATTACTTGTGTAACTTTTCACAGTTGAGAATTGTTCCATTGTTGTGACAAAATATGTCCTTAAAGTTCAGCTATCACAGAGACCTGGGATTTTAGTAGCTTTAATAAACTAGAAACTTCCTTCTCTTTAATGTATATAATAAGAGGCAGACAATCTAAGTTCAGCACAGGTGTTCTGCTCCACAGATGCCTTATGATCCAAGGACCCTTCTGTCTAGCTACTTCTGTGGGGAACCTCCTTTGTCAAGGTTGCCTCTTTGAGGAAATGGCTGCTTCAGTACTTACCATCATGCATACATTCCAAGTGGCATGTAGGAAGAAAGACAATGAAGACACAAAGCTGTGCTCTTGCTCCTCATAACCAGAGTTATCAGGAGCTGCTACATAATTCTTCTATTAATGTAACAGGGAGAGTCTATACGTATATTGCCAATACTCAGTCATGTAGTGAAGCAGAAGGGTTGCAGTCTATTTGGTTAAAAACTGAGAATTCTATAACTATTTGTTTGGTCACACATATGGAAGGACTTTGTCAAATGCTGAGGCTGTAAACAGATTGACAGAAATAAGAAATATCTTTAACGCTACACTTATTTAAAAGACACTTTTAAAATGCACACTTAAAAGTGCACTTTTAGAAATGTGTATTTCTCTATTTACCTTTAAAGTCTCTGTGGGTGATAAGATTCAGTACCTTTCTTCAAGGAGCTTAGTGTAGAAATGGAAAAGGTAGGGAAGCCAGGTAGAATGAATGCATTATTTCATATAAACTGAAAAATAGACTTTGGAGTCACAAGCAAGATTAATTCTGACATCGGGCTTAAATGCAGCAGGGCACGGAAGCCAGCTCCCACTTGCTAGTGGGGGCTGATACCTACTGCTCTACCCAGACTCTACAGCCAGTGCCATCCATGTAGGTAGCTTGAATCAGCCATGGTGGGAATGTGTCATGGAACTGACAGTCCTGCAAATCCAGATCTAAGCATTTGCCAGCACATGACTGGTTAGGAAAGACTTTTGAAAGAGACAGCATTTATTCTGGTTCCTGAAAGTAGATGGACAGGTTCTAAGCCACTTTGGTAGATACTGTTTGCCCTCTTGTGGCTTCTTTCTTAACTGCCTACCAGATGCACTGCCCTCTTGACTAATTTATGTGATCTTGACCTCCTGCCAGTTTTATGTTATTTGCTATAGGGGTTCACATGTTCTGACATGATAGTGGACTATGTAAGATATAATGTCTAGACTCAGGCTTTTAACAATTTGCAGTATGATAAAGGCAACAAAACAGTAACATAACAGACCAACATACATGCATGCATGTGTGTATATATGTGTGATATCATTAAGTAATAAAAGGAATTATAGAATTTATAAGTGGAAGGAAAGCTTTGCAAGTCTAACCACACTGTTTACCTCTGTAGAAGGACCCATGGACTTCATAACTAAGAGCCAAATATTTCATTTGTGGGGAGAGAGTAACCCATTAGCCACCTGGGGGCACAAAGTGATAAATCCCCATTGTAAATTTATGTCCATTTCCTGTATCTTCAGTTTCTTGGAGGCAGGAGATTGAACAGAGCCTTAGCCTTCTGGCTTTCTCTAAGCTGCTCCCTTGAATTACATTCCTGAGTCCTTCTAAGGCAGATTCATGTCTGTGCCAAGGCACAGTGAAACACACTTTTCTCTCTCTTTCTCCCTTGTTTATAACCACTCGGAACAATTTTGCTCCAGTCATCTTCCTTTTCAGCTCAACCATTTTCTCTCTCTTTCTACCATTTTTTCCAGTAATTCCCTGAAGTGCTAACTAAGAGAATAACCCACAGTTTCTTCTTTTTAAAATGTAAATTTGAGCTAAAGAGTCATATCATTCTTCTGCCTCCCTGAAAGGGGAAAAATGGATCTCTGTAGATATGAGAATCAGGTCAGTAAGCCACAGGGCAGTGCCAGACGAAAGAAGATTGACCCTGTAATCTTGTGGATTTAGTCTGAACTCAGCAGAAGAAATGTCAGAGAAAAATGTGGCTACATCCTTTGTTTCTGAGAGACAGCATCCCTGGGGTATGTGTGTCTGTTCCAGGCAAAATACTAAGGCTGCCAGGTCAATTGGACTATAAATAATAAAGATGGTGGAGCCAATTCTGATCAATATCAATCTGAAAGATAATATTGTTATGTATCTGGCATTTTTTTATGTAGTGTACATGCTTCACTTAATAATTGTAGGTGCTTATATATTTCTGCATATGACTTTCACCAGGTAAATTTTTAATAATTTCTAGATTGTTAAGTCTACTTTATAACACAGGTAGAACAGGGGTTTGGGTATGCAGAGATTTTGTGCTAATACCTGCAAAATTTAAAATAACTTCTACTGAAATTCCATCTCTGGTGCCTATGAAATTGTTGATGTTACTAAAAATGACATGTAACAGAAGTGATTGTTTTAGTATTTTGGGTATCTTTCTCTTGCCCCTGAAATTCTTATGCTATAAATTCTTACTTATCCTTGCAGAGAACTTTTGAGGTGCTTGATCCTTTAACAATGAAATGAAAAGGTAATGCAGTAGGGAAATCTTTCATACTTGGCAAAGGAGTGTGTTGATGGTGAAAGAAACCACCCACATGCAACTTGGCAAGAAAACAAGTGTGGAAAGAAAGAAAAGACAGAAAGTGCATGATTCCCATGTTCAGTGAGTCAGATGTCATTGTCCTTAATGTTTATTCTTCCTTTTCCTTAAGTCTAGTGAAGAGCTATAAGACAATAGTAACATGAGAAGTTTAAAAAGGTGTTGTATTAATGGCAGGAGTCCTGGTTCAGCAACCCTAACGTGATAGAAAAAGTAGTTCCAGTCATTAGTTTAGTCAATAAAAAAGCACTTTAAGGATGATTCTTCTTTAATTGTCCGTAGCCCCTTTGGCATTTAAAAAAAAGGGCCAGCTCCAAAGATGTGTGTTAACATTGTTTTCTTTCATAGTGCAGGTGTGCTTATATATTGCCTTCATTTTATTGTGATCCCTATAACACACATTTCTTTCTCAACAAATATTTATTGCATGCATTTCAACAGATATTATTGGCATAATAATGTTGCATAACAAGCCACCCAGAGGCTGGTCAAAACAGTTACGTGTTATTCAGGTACATGAATCAAGAGGCTGAGGGTCAACTATTTCACACTGGTCCTTCTTATCCTTGCATGGCCTATGGTCAGCTGATCGAAACTGACCTTTGGTGTAAGTAAGGGACTTCACTATGTTCCATGTGACATTGACCTTTGACCTGGGGCTCTTCAGTCGCATTCGGAGCTAGTGGAAGTGACAAGGTTCTGCTTCCATTATCATGCCTACTAATAGTCCATTGACCAAAGCAAGTAACGTTGAGCCCATTTTCAAGAAGGACTACACAACAGGTCACATAGACTGTGATGGAAGGATATCACCATGCAGTGTGGCAGAGAGTGTAGATACAGAGTGGTCAAAACCAGGTAATTTGTTTTATCACACATACGTAATAGTGTACCAGGAAATGTGGTAGGCACTGGTGATACAGTAAGATACATTTTCTTCCTAAATAGATCATTCTAGGGATAGGAGTCAGAAGATAAGTTAGCTAATGTATTAGACAATGATAAGCATTATGTAGAAAAAGAAACCTGGGAAGTATAATAAGAAGTGTTGGGGCTAGCATACAACTAATTAGATGGATAGCAAAGTCTTTTGAGAAAATTATTATCAGGGAAAGACTAAAAGGAGGTCTGCAAACAACCCTATAGATAATTGAGAGAAAAAATGCTGAAGGGAGAATAAGTTTATAGCTCTGGTGGTGGGAGCACAGCTAAAACATTCCCCGAACAGGAAAGACACAGGTTAGATGTGACCTGTGTAGGAGGAGCAAGTTACTAGGAAGTGTAGAGGTAAATTGTACGGGGCCTCTAAATCAATGCACTTTTACCCAAGTTAGATGCAGAGGAGCTGTATATTTTGGTACATATTTAGCAGGATCCTTTAGTTTCTGTATTGCACGTGAATTGTAGAAATGCATGTGGAAGCAAGGAGAGCAATTAGATGCCTGTGGTAAGAATCCACAAGCAAGGAAGCAAGGAGAGCAATTAGATGCCTGTGGTAAGAATTAAGATGATTATGTATAAAGCCTTGGTGATTGCATTCGAAATGGTGATATGGTTGAATTTTGTATGTACTCAGAAGATGGAACTTAGCAAAAGTTGCTAATTGAGAAGATGTGGAATTGGTTTACTCTAGCTGTTATAGCAGGTTCAGGGTATAAATAATAGACAGTTATTTTCTCACAGTTCTGGGAATTAGACGTCCAAGTTTATAGTGTTGGTAGATATGGTCACTTTTGAGGGTCATGAGGAAAGCATCTGTTCCAGATCCATTTTGAAGTCTGGAGGACCTTTTTCTTGCCTCTTCAATATCATCTTCCATATATGTATTTATCCAAATTTTCTCATATTTGGTTACCAGTCAGGCTGAGTTTGAACTTACTCTGATAACATCAATTAACCTAGTTACATTTTTTCACAAAGACCCCATATCCAAATATGGTCTGTCACATTCTGAGGTATTGGGGGCTAGGACTTCAACATATATATTTTTAGAGGGATGCAATCCAGGCCATAACTCGGAGTATGGGAGAAGAAGAAGACTCAACAATGATACCATGTTCTTTGATCTGGTGGGCTGTCATTAACTGCAGTGGGGAGATCAACTGAACTTAAAATGCCTGTGGATACCCAAGTGGAGAAGTTGAATAGGCAGCTAAAAATTTATTTCTGGGGCTTGGCAGAATAGGTGGAACTGGAGATACAAATTTGGAGGTTATGAATTCTGTATTGGCATAGAAATGCTATTTTATTTCATGAGATTAGGCAAGTTCACCAAGGGAGTAGGAGTGAGTGGAGATAAAGAAGACCTATTACTGAACCCTAGAGTATTCCTTAGAGTAATACTCTAAGACATCAGAAAGAAGAAATAGAATGAAGAGGTTGAGAAAGAGGTAGAGGCATCTCAGGAGACTGTTATGTCTTAGAAGAAAATACTTTTAGAGGGAGAGCTCAGGAAAGGCGAGGAATAATAATTGACTAGAGGATTTATATTAGGGGGACGTTGATGACTTCAATGAGAGCAATTTCAGTGCTGTCTTGGAAACAGAAACCTGATTTGTCACTGTTCAAGAGTGAATCAAAGAAGAATAAAAAACAGGAAATTATTAACAATACTTTTGAAGGCCAGGCATGGTGGCGCATGCCTGTAAGTGGCATCCTTAGAAGCCGTGGCTGGGGCCAGGGATCATGGTTCAAGTCCCGCCAGGGGCATGTAACAAGACCTAGTTCCAAAATATAGCTGGGCATAGTGGCACGTACCTGTAATCCCAGCTACCTGGGAGGCTGAGGCTGGGGAATTGTGTGAGTCCATGGTACCCTGGGTAACGTGAGCCTGTGTTTCCACAGGCAAAAATAGCGAGACCTAATCTCAAAAAAAAAAAAATACTTTTGAGTCATTTTACCTGAAGTTGAAGCAGAGAAGTAGAAACTGCAGTAATTATATACATACCTTAATCTATAATTTGTGAATATGAAATGTATATGTATATATGTCTTGATTATGTACAAATAAATGTGTACCATTAAGTGCCATGTATATTTATGTTCACATATACTCAGGTATGCAGATATAAAAGTATATGTAATGATCAAACAAACTAGACAGTATTAGTAAATATTTCCTGGGGAGTAGTCACAGTGACTTTATTGATTAAAAAAAAAAAAGCAGCAAACAAACAAACAAACAAAACAGATTTTCTCTTGGTGTTGTTTTCATTATTCAAAGCTTTGATTTTTATTTCCAGGTTTAAGAAGTTTGATGACAAATACCTGCGGAAGCTTTTGATTCGGGAAAACCAACCCAAGTCAAGCATTGTGTCCTTATATAAAAAGCTTGAAATAAAGCATGCCATTGAGATGGCAGAGACTGGGCTGATAAGCACTGTCCCTTCTTTTGCATCTCTAAAGTATGTACTGTTTGCACATAAAAATTAACCATATGAAATGTCTTTAGAGTATTTTGAAAGCAGCAGTAACAAATTTGATCTCTGAGAGAAAATCTCACAATCAAAACAGTTCCTGATTACTATGTGAAAGTCTAGAACTGTGCATGTTACATTGTGTCATTACATATTACATCATGAACCTGTAAGTGAAATCATATTTTGTTATATGTGGGATGATTATGCTTATATTGTGTTTGCTTTGGGAAAGTCAATGCTTATGGAAAATAAAGTCTTTTTTAGTAGGCATTTTGAAACTGAGTAGTTTGAGGCATTTTAAATTTACTATTATAAATATACATGTAATTATATAGCTATTTCCTTGTAGATTATTTACAGGATGATACTTGTAGGACTGGAAAGAAAATTAGTGATCATATAGTGCAGCAGTTAACACCATGGAACATTTAAATAAAATTCATGCCTAGGCTACATCTAGACCAGTAAAATGAAGAGCTCTGTTGTTAGGCCCAGGGATAGGTGTCTTTACTAGTTTTTCAGGTGTTTTTAATGTGCCACCAGGATTGGGATCCACTGATCTTATGTCTCTCCCAAGTGTTCAAAAACAACAATGTGAGAAGTGTAATGATGAAGTGATCTACCCAAAATCTTACATCAAAATCAATAGCAGAACAGTTAAATATTCAATTAGTAAATGAGGTCATTCATTATGTAGTCATCATTATATCTCTAGCACAGAAATGACTGAAATTACAGGTTTCGCTGTTTCTTATTTCACTGATGAGTTTGCAACTCATTTAAGCTAAATGTCACCTAATTAAAATGTTGCCAAAGGGTGAGTTAAAATGTGAGGAGAAGCTCCAAATTAAACCCAACTATATAAATTAATATTTTTACCAGGAAATGTAATGATCCAGATGACTCAGAAGAAAAGGCATTACTTTGCATAAAAAATAATATTTTAAGATGTAATGACTGAACATCTGTTAAAATTGATCATAGATATAAAACACGACAATCCCCAAACAGATGGAATAAAAAGAAAACCAAACATGTATAGGCTAAGTAGAACTGCTAAAACAAAAAGAAACAAAAAGCTAAATCTTAAACATGCTGGCATCAGGAGGATTAGTGGAGTAACCTTTTCTCTTTAAGGAGAAAAACTGAAAAGTGACTTCAAGAAAAACAGTGAAAACCATCTGTATCTTCAGAAGTCTAAAGGAATCTGGCAAGTATCAGTTCCATACCCTGTTAAGATTTCCTCCAGAAATAAAAGACTAAGAACCATTTTTCTAACAAGTAAAAATGATCATACTAAAGAAAATGCTTAACTGTTTCATATAGAGGAAAAGAATCTCAGAGAGAAACTTAGAAAGGAAAGGAGACATTGAAACAATAAAAATGACGAACATTTGGTAAAATCTGAGTATTGGCTATATTAAATAAATGTGATGTCTCTGGGATTTAAATACATATAGAATTTAAATGAACAGCAATGGGGTCTTGTAAGTTTGGATGGAGATTAATGGTGTTTTACAACCCTTGGTTGTCCAGTAAGTAGTTAAAATAAAGATGTATATTGTTCTTTAATAGATCAATGATTAATGTTGCAACTCTAGATAACAACTGGAAAAAATTGAAAAAGCAACAAAAGGGGGAAAATAATCATAGAGTGGGTGGGGAAATGGAATGAAAATATTAATGTAGTCATGAAATCAAAAGTAATTATGTTAACTGTAAATTTATTAAATACTCCTTGAAAGGATTATTAGAAAGGATCAAAGTGTACAACTCTTGAGATGTTGTTTATATTACTTATGTGTAAGTATGTAGAAGGGCTACAAATATAAAAGTTGAAAATATATACCATGAAAACACTAAACAAAGAAAGCTTATGTAATTAAATCATTATCATAAAATGTAAAATTTGCTATAAAGAGCTATATTTCATAATGCTGTTTCAGTTCTTTAAGAAGATATGGTATGTTTAATACAAATAATTACATAGCCTCAAATGTATAAAACCGACTGGACAAAACCAGAAGTAGAAATGCACAAATTCCCCTAGCAACTAATATTGTAAAACTCCTCACAGCAATTTCAGTAAAGATACAATTTCAACAACATAATCAAATCTTTAAAAGTTTTGTATAATGTATGCTCCCATACTAAAAAGGAATAAAATGTAAAACATCACTATTTAGAAATTAGATAAAAATTGGTTCAAATAAAGAATTATAATGCAAATCAGAAAATATTTCAAATAATAAGACATATCAATACCTATGTAAAGCAATATTTAAGGGGAATTATTAAACTTTTAATGCAAATGGCTTCATTTATAAAATTTGTAGCATAGGTATCAATTTTAAATACCTATGCTCCAAAGTTAGAAAAAGGATTTACTAATACAGAATTGCAAACATATTGGTAAAAATCTGGTGGAACATTGTCCAAAAACTGCAATACCGAAAGGATAGTTGTTTATTGATATTATTTGTGGCTTCCAACCCTAGAATTCTGTGAATTAATTTTGCTGATCAAAGAACTTGACATGTAAGCTGCATGGCTGTGTAGACAATGTCTCAGTCTAAGAAACAATGTTTTAATCTAAGATGCTTCTTAAAAACTCAACTGAGCAATTGAAGTTGAGGCAAAAATGAATCATCTAAACCTAGAGAAGTCTTTTCTGCTGAAATCTTAAAATATAAAAGTTATTCCTTTTTGAATATCCATTTGCCATTTGGGCATAGATTTTTGTACTCGTGATGACTATTATTATTAGTTTCCTTGAGTTTACATTTAAGAACACTGCTCTTTAATTTGTGTTCTTTTGACTCATCTTTCCATCAGAACTGCATATATATATTTATATTCCCAGATTTAGTTTACTTTCTTGATTTATCTTTTTATCTATTTATTTTATATACTATATTTTTATGTAGCCACCTCATAAGGAGTTAGGACAAAACTATATTCAGTAGATTCTTGTTGTTTGTGGCAGTAGGTCCTAAATTGGCATGAACACTGATTTGCAGGTGCTGAACCACATCTTTAGGACAAATACAGGAGATATTCCTGTCTGATAACAGCTTGCTGTTCATTGGCCTGTCAGTACATAGTCTTGTCATATCTATGTTTCTGTTTAGAGACCGCTTATTTAATATATATTGTTAATTCATTAACTTTGAACTTGTGGATGACACAACCATAACTAAGGCTTGAATGAAGCTAATCTAAAGTTAATTTTCTCCAGAAACAACTTCACAGTCATCTTACACTTAGAACTCAGTGATATTTCTGAATATTTCAGGAGTGAAATAATCAACAAAGACGTAAGAACAGGTTCTAAGTCTGCTGTGAAAATGACCGGTACTATGGAGTACTGGTGTTGAAACAAGAAGGTAGAGCACTCCCGTGTTCACCCTTATCTGGAGCCTGCAAGTCAGGCAGCTGTCATATCCCTCCAGTTTTCACATGTTATGGCATAATGGAGGAAGTGCTGAAAATAATAAATTTTATAACATATTGTAAATTTATCTTTTAATATTGTAAATTTAAGTAAATTATAATATAAATAAATTTTATCAATAGGCAATTTTGCAAATACAGAATCACTGAATAATGAGGCTCAACTGTATATACATATGTATGATAAGTGTTGTCTTTGCAAATATTTTTTGATGAGGTATTTAAAAGACCAGGTCTTAAATGCAAAATATAGATAACTAAGTTTCTGTTTGAAAAAAATCCTACATTACTTTGTTTGTGGAGTATTATAAATGATCAAATGATAGCATTACAAGCTATTATAATTTTTTCTCCATAAAAGAATAATTGTCTGAACAAATTCTAAAATCTAAAATTAAGTTTATTAAACTTAAACACTGAAGTAAACATTTCATAATTTTGAATTATTTTAAGATATTTGATAACTTCTAAGTGTTCAAGGTAAGATTCTCTACAAAAATGTTATATTTTCAAGAGAGAAAATTGATTGTTTTTATGTTGGTTGAATAGTAAAATATTCTTTTTCTAAATGTTCATAGCGACTGTCGTGAAGAAAAAATAAGGAAGCTCACACCTGGTGAAATGGATGAAATTAGAGAAATACTATCAAGAAATCTCTATCAAATCCGTCAGCGAGTAAGGATAATTTATTTAGCAATATATTTGCCTGCCTTTGTCTGAAAATATGTATTTTGATTTTCTGCTATCCAGTTATAGAGGATAAGGCCACACCTTCATGTCAGCTTCTGTGGGTGCCACATCCAACACTGCTTCACAGCATCTTGTGTTGGGGTGTCACTCTTCTGGATACCATGCATAAAACCTTGGAGCCCCCCTGGGAATTTTGCTCCTATGGACTTGGAAATTAATATATATATTAATTAATATATATATAAATATATATATATTAATTAATATATATTTATATATATAAATTGTGAACCAATTGTGATGGTAGTAATTGTTCACTTAAAAAAATTCAGAAAATAGTTTTACAGTTTAGAAGTCCTTTAAAAATATAATCTTCACTGTCATTCAGAAAGTGCTTTACTATATGTTCTGAGTCACGTATTTCACCATTTTCACATGGTTAGAAACTCATTTTAATTATGTACTTATTGCATCACTAGCACTTAGAGAATGCATAGTTTTTAATGCTCACATTTCAGTATACTACTACAAGTATGAACTCATTTAATTCTCAACACAAGGTTAATGTTATTGTTGCATCCATCTTGCAGATTGAGAAATTGAAGAGCAGTCATGTGAAGTAGCACTAGGTTTACACTGCCTATCAGAGGCTCTTACTCAATTAGTGCATGAGCCCACTCCTTAAAGGCTGGTCCCACTCTATCTTACAATTCTGGTCTTCTACCTTTTCCCTCACAGTACCTTTTAATAGCACCATTATACTTCTTATAAGGAGACAGAATCATAATTTTTGTCTTTCAGTCTAAACTATTCTTCAGAATTTCGGATTTCTATTTCCAAGTTCTACTTTACCCACCTTATCCCACATTTTCTGTGCCCACCCATCTAGGAGCCCTCATGGAAACAGATTCTGTCACCATTCCTTGAGCTATGTTCTCTATTTGGTTTCTACTTCCAATGTCTGCTGCTTCCTGTCAGTTGATCTGAATCTACCAATTTGTATTATTTCCCCAACAGCCTCCATATTATTCCAGTCCTAACTCTGAAATGGGACCATACTACATAGTGTCAGCATGTAATTTCATGATTTTGTATTTTTTTGTTAGTCTTAGTTGGCCAATTAGAGTAAGTTTCTCCAGGCAGTGCTGTAGTCTTCTATACAACTTTTGCATATTTCTACTAGACCTGATACAGTTCTAGACACAGGGGTATTCCCAAGAGAGCTACATTAATTCTACCAAAAAAAGAATGTAAGTTACCAATTCCAGTTTTCAGAAACAGATTTTTATATAACTTATCAAAGTGAAAATGTATTCAAGCCACAGGCCTAGTTTAGAAATTTACTACTTCAAATACTGGAACTTGATCATTAAAAGTGGTAGCAACTGCTTTTTTCAATTAGACAACTCAATTGCAGAGTGTTCCTTAGTTAAACAAAAGGGCTCAGAGTGGTTTGTTTTAACTCCAGTAATTACTATTCAATAGGTGAACAAAGGTGACTGGTGTTACCCCCAGCAGCTAATGATGTCTGCACATATAGAAGGTACTTCAGGGTAGACAGTGGCACATGATAACTATAGTAATTTTTTTTTACTTAAAAAGATGACAATTTTAATTAAAGAAACATACTGACTTCTGTCAAAAGACAAATTATTTTAAAATTTTAAAGAATGTTAGCTTTTTAAACTAATTCTATGTGTTAGTTCTTGCATGTCTCACTGAGGGGCAAAGCCAAAGTTTTGGAATTTCTAGACAGTGATCAGATATTTTATAAAACATTGCTTTTGTTCTCATTTCAGACTTTGTCATACAACAGACACAATCTGACGACTGATACAAGTGAGAGACAAGCCAAAGAAATTCTGATCCGCCGAAGGCACAGTTTGCGAGAAAGCATTAGGAAGGATAACAGCTTGAACCGGGAGCGCAGGGTAACTGAGTCCGTGTCTTTGGGTGGAAGAGGCTTCCTTGAGCAGAACCAGCAGTTGTTCTAGAGTCTCAACAGATGTGGACTCTGGAATGGAATTCATTATAAAGTCTTTTCATATGTTTCATTATATTCCAAACAATGTCCTAGGCATATAAAATACATTGGTGACCAGAAAAGCAAAGATGCCCGCATGCATAAATTTCATATTCTTGTGAGAAGACAATTGCAATAGAATAAGAAAATTATTTTTTTTTAATGTTAGTAGACAGTAAGTGCTTTGGAAAAAATAACGAGCTGAGGAAGGAGATTGGGAGTATAGAAAAGGGTCTGTTTATAATTTTAAGCAGAATGGCTGAGCCATGCTTCATTTGGAAAGTAATATTTGACTTTTCCATGGAAAATCTTCAGCTCTAAGTTGGGTCAGCAGCTGTTAGAACTTCAGAACATTCACACTTTGGGAATGAGAATTCATGGTATAGTTTTGTCAACACATCACTTGGTCCAAGCATTGTCAGTAATAAAAGGAAAACAATTTTAAAACAGTTGATTTATCATAACAGGGGTTACAGCTTATTTTTTATAATAGTCTGTATTGGGTTATCCTTGATATAAATGTTTATGTGTATTACAAGATTATCTTTTTCTAATGTGTGAAATGTGACACTAATTAAAAGTTAAGCTTGAGATTGTGGCTTTGGAAATGTCAGCAACTATCATAATACTTTTTCCTTCCATTTCCAAAGTTTACTAACATAATTAAACCTTGAATTAGCTATATTTTTTCATATATTCATATTTTGGGGAAAATATAAATTTTATGTCCTTTTAATCGTATCTTGTAAATAGGTGGTTCTGTAGCTTTTTAGTAACAAAATTGAGTGGTTTTTCTTATCTTATATTTTGTGATTGCACTTCATTTTCACTTATCTTAACACTAATTTCTAGTACATCTTAGAAGAGATTGAGTTATTTTAAATAGAAGAATTATTGCTTAGAAAAGTAGTTTTGAGACCAAGAACTAAATCTTTCATTTTAGTTTGCCATAGAATTTTAAACTCCTGAGTTATAATAAACAACATCTATACACACCTAAATAAGGTTTTTTATTTCTCTTACAGGCTTCCACTTCCACCTCCCGATATTTATCCTTACCAAAAAATACTAAACTCCCAGAAAAGCTGCAAAAGAAAAGGAATATTATCAACACAGGTAACAATAGTCAGAAAAACTTGAAATGTATTCATAAATATCTAGAAAATCAAAATTAAACCCACTCATCTTCATGAAGGACGAGTTCAATAGCTTACTAATCTAAATTAGTAGTATGGTGACCTTTTATTAGTAGTGCAACCTTATTGAGTAGAGTTCTGTGCACATTCTAAATAATTAAATCAGTTACTTTCCATAATGATTCTATTTAATATAGCAAAGTAAATATCATGGTGTGATTAGTGAACAAGTTTAAAAAAAAAGGCTGTAAATCTGCAAAAGATTTAAATGTTTATAAGAATCTTACATATTTTCAAAAAGGCAACCATATATTTTTCCTCTGGTTATAACTATTAAAACCTTTAAAAAGTCAATATGTCTTTTTTTGATGATCATCTTTATACAAGCCATTTTCTATGCATTTCAGGAGAAATATGTTCGATTATCCTGTTATTAATTAGAATGTGAGATATAATAATGATAATCCTCTCTACCCCCCTCCCTTTTTTACTTCCTTATTTTATTAGCCAAGAGGAGGAAAGTCTGAGGTTGGTTGGTGGTAATGCACAGTGAGGTGAGAAATACGATGAGAGAAAATTAGAGGAAAAGGAAATGGTGCCTAATTAGTAGTGGGTTGTGTTCCCTATGTGCATCCTTCACAAATGCTCTCAGTTCCCAGAAATCTCAGCCCTGGGAGAGTGCCCTCCGAACGGTCCTACCAGCAGTGTTTTGGGACCTGAACTTAACAAATGGTTCTAATAACACCTCCTCTTTTTGTTTGGAATGTGTACGTTGTGCACTTTTTTTGAAAATGTAAAAGAATAAGCAAGCTTGGGTATGAGATTCCACATCAAGACAACACTGTTGCTAATAACTGCAATTATTGGTTCATTTACTCAGCTCCCGACTCGACTCTGAGCTGAGTCCTCCAGTATCCTTCCCAGGGGGCAGTCCAGCTGCTTTTGCCAGATGGACTCCATTTTAATTCCAGTTCCAGCATTTACCAACCTCAGTTACTTCATCTGTGAAGTAGATGATTGAGAGGAATAAATAGATTACTGCATTTAAAAATGCTTAGGACATGTATGGCACATAGTAAGCTTCCTGAAGTTAGTAGCAATGAATGCTCACAAAGATTATGCAACAGAGCCATGTCTCTTAGAGTGAGCCCTCTGACTTCCAACCAACCCCAGAACTCAAAGTCACAGCACTTTTAGGACCCACTAGTGTATTACCAAGTTGCTTGTAACACCCTCTTTCTTAAATGCTTGTGTATGTTGTCCTTTGCTCTGTGGCAGGTGGCAATAGCAGTGATTCAGACACAGATGCTGGAACCACAGTCCTCAACTTGCAGCCCCGAGGGAGGCGCTTCTTGCCAGAACAGTTCTCAAAGAAAGCCCCACAGACATATAAAATGGAATGGAAGAATGAAGTAGATGTCGATTCCGGCCAACGGCAGCCCTGTGCCCCCCCAGCTCCCCACAGTAAAGATGGGGGCACTCAGACTCCAGGTGTGCTGAGGCAGCCCCTTCTCTCCAAAGGACAGTTTGGCCTGAGGCGGGAAGACAGTGTGACGGAAGGTGTCCCACCCAAGCCACCACCCAGGCTGGTTCGGAGGGCATCGGAGCCTGGCAACCGGAAAACTCGATTCGGAAGTGAGAAGTCTTAATGGAAATGGCCAAAGCAGACGTGGGGTGACTGCCCCAGCCCAGGTGTGGTCTTTCACTCTGAAGCCTGACAAAATAGTGGAATCCATTTAAAATTCTATGCACTTAAATACCTGTCTTTGGGTGGTACAATCTTGCCATTAATTACTGGGAGAAATGCTTATTTTGAGAAGACAATCAAGGAAGTCCCATGAAATGTCTTTAATGACTTGTTGCTAGCAGCTGTACTCTTTGCCGGTCTAAAGGTTAAAAAAAAAAAAAAAGTGTGCCTTTATTGAACTTGAATGACAGAACTTGAAATTTTTAACACACCCTGTTGGTGAAATTTTTAATATATACATATATGCCTCAATTTTTATTTATGAAGAAATAGGTATATCATCAGTTTTTAAGTGAATGACACTAAACATACCCAGACCATCTTTCCAAGGGGTAATGACTTGGGAACTCATCATCTCCCTGGAGGCATTTCCTTATCCTCACCTGATAGCCCAGTTGGTAAAGGAGCACAGCCTGGAGTGGAGACACCCAAAACTCAAAACAAGGGGAACGTTCACATAGTCAACTGTTTTTTAATTTGGTTTTCATTAATCCTTGCATTTGGGGGTGACACTTGCATTCCTTGTCTCCTCCTTGTCTAAATGGTGCAAAGGGAAAGGCTGTGTGGGTGAGACTAGTTTACAGTGTAAGCTAGAGCAGCTTTTGATAATAGTTCCACCTGTGTGGGTCTCGCAGGATGTGTGGGGAGATAGGGCAGAACCTGCTTATCACTGGTGGGCAGGTTTTATATTGTGCAATAGTTGGAGGAGGATGCAGGGAATTGCCTAGCGCACCCACAGCCTTTAGAATTTTTCTGTGTAATCTAGAACTTGGACTCAGGATAAAAGTTCATATGTAAACAGTACTCCAATGGTTAATAAGTTGATGAGATTTCAGGTTTTGAATTTGATGCAGAAAGCACTTTGAAAATGTGGGAGTTTATATTTTTGCACTAGTCTGTGATTTGTTACCTCTTTTCCCTCAATAAAGTAATAAATACTTCATAGTATAATTAATTCCACTTATCTGAGTACTTTTTTTTTTTTGAAAAAGTACAACAGAAAGCAAAGAAGACAATCATTAAAGATTTAAATATGAATCTTGGTCTCTTAAACTGTACATTTTATTGACTTGTTATTTTTGCTGAAAAACCTTGCTTTAAAAACATGACTGGAATAAGACTAAATGTCCCAATTTAGATGTGAAATCAAGCCACTCATATGGTCTCCTGGATTCACAGTGTAGATTCAGTAAATGAACATGGAGTTATTGGTGGGAAAAATATAAGTAAATTAAATAAAATAATGCAGTACTGAGAAAAACTTAGCTGTGTTTCTCTCTCCCTTCCTCTGGCTGCAGTGACTTCCAGAAGTAAATCTACTCTCTTTACTCATGTTATAAAATTTTGAAGTCCAGCTAAATGGTTGAGTGTGTGACAGCAGGAATGATAAAGATCCACAATATGAGTACATGAGGAGTTCAGTTCTTCTTCCATACTCTCTCAAGCTCATCATGAGAATGCCATGTAGACACAAAATAAAAACTGCATACTTAGAACCTTGTGCCAAATGTCTCTTTTAGATGCACACATTTATATAAATCTTATATTTTACCTGCTGAAGAGAAACTAATTTTCAATTTGGAAATTTGTTATAGGAATATGATGTATATTTTTGAGAATGCCAAGTATAAATTTTCAAAAGTTACAAATTATAAAATCTGAAAAGGAAGGTAGAAATGAAAACTGACCATAAAGTGAATTTCCTTATTTTCTATATTAATAAATATTATATGCATATCTGATAATCAGGAATCTAACTTTCTGGAACTGATGAAGAAAATTAAGTTTTAGATCACTATTTTTAAAATTGAAACCAACTTCAGCTTTCATTCAGTAAATTTCTAAAAAGAAATACTTAAGCTATCAGTGTAAATCTGTTATTTGCTGAATGATTAAAATGATTGAAAATAAATTTGAATTCATTTAGCTTTTTATCTATACATTTTTAAATAAAATTGCTAAATTCTAGATACTGTAGAAGGTGAATGTATGGAGTTGAAACCCATTAACTCACTAGTACAACAATTTAAATTTTTGCAGCAAGGTAAGTTCCCCAGCCTTTTGTGAGTGTCTCCTTTATTTCAAACTATAAACACTTGGTCCAACCAAAGTTCTAGTAGAACATCCAAGGGTCATCAGTGTTTTTGTAACACATTTGATTTTTGACCTGCCTATAAGGAAAAACCAACTGTTGTTTCTTCATAATGTTTCAGCTCCACCAGTATTGTCAGTTGGCAAACTGGTCTGTGAGATCTAATATTTTTAAATACATGCTTGGTATGTGTGTCCCCAAAATATCTAGGATGTAATTCCCTTCAACTTTGATTAAATTCAATAGTGAGAGTGTAGTTTTACCTATTTGTATAAGGGGGGAAATTACATGTCTGTATTTAACAACAACAACAAAATAAAACAGTACAAAGGCACATTTATCATAGTAGATCTTCAGTAACATTCTTTTTCAGTAACATCGATTCTCACCAGAAATATCTTGGTGGAGCTTGCATGTTGTCACCACATCAGCATGGGTTTTCTCTGGGTGATCTGGTTTCTTCCCATATTCCAAAGGTGTGCAAATGAGATTCATTGACATGTCTTGGTTGTCCCAGATGGAATCTGGGTGTTGTGTGCTCTGATGAATGTCTTGGTTGTCCCAGATGGAATCTGGGTGTTGTGTGCTCTGATGAATGAGAGTCCTGCTGGTTCCTACCTTGAGCTTCCAGGTGAGGCTTCTACCATTCAAGATCCTCAACTGAAATAAGGTTGGAAAATAAGTGAATGAATACAGATGATTGCTGAACATTAGAACACCTTGGGTATCTATTTAGAAGATTGGCAATGTTTTATGACTAGCAAAATGCCCTAGGAACTTAAATCTTGTTTGTATTAATTATTCAATTATAAAATTTGGCCTTTATACACATTTCATTTGAAAATCAATCTCCAAGAACCTATTCAGGATTTTACATGAATTTTCTGTACCTGACTCAATATTTCTCGCATTTGCCCAAATCTTGTTACTGTTAAAACTGGCATTTTTATCTATCATATTTTTCTTTTTCCAAAGCGCACACTTGACCTAATTCATCAAAGAGTTATGAAAGAGATTTCCTTTGCAGCTGTTAGTATTGACTTCTGAGGCTTGATCACTGTATTTTGTATCCCTCAACCTGGACAAGAAAGGTTCACAATTCAGAACTGTCTAGTCCTCTGGACTTTTTAGTGTCAGCTTTTTTTTTTTTTTAGCTTTCAGAGCAAATTATAAAATATATAGCTTGCTGATACTTTATGTACTGCATTTTAACCAGGTCCTTTGAACCACATATTTGTGTCAGAAGAACCTTGGGTAACAGCTGTTCTCTCCCAAAGAAAAGATGTTTTCCTTTAGAATTCTTTCTAACATCATCCGCTTCACGTGTGGCCGGTGTCCTACTGGACTTGGCCACTACTGGATATGCAGAAGCGACATCCAAGTGAGGAGTTTCTGAATGTCTTTTTTTTTTTAATGCTGTTTTTAAAATGTTCACTGTTATCTAGCTTTTCAAATCCTTTTACTTTGTTTTCTAATTTTTCAAATAAAATTCTAACGAGGGAGAGTGCAAGGAGCAAGTGGATGAGGCTTCATTTGGACTGCCTGAGCCTCACTTTTGTAAGCTGCCACCAAAGAGGAGACCCCACTCCCCAAAGAAAGGCCACCGCGAGGCTCAAAATGTGGAGTGGGGTCTACCCTGGAAACTCCTATTAGATTCTCTGATCCCACCAGTTGCAGCCTGCCTTGCCATCCCCTCCTTCTCACAAGTCCTTGGACTGAGATGTTCTGTCCAGTGTGACCCAGGGAGAGAGGAGGGACCAGAGAAGCTTCCCTGGAGCCACAGGTATATGGAACCCATGGCAGGCTCACCCCTAGCACTGTGAGAAGGGGAGAATGGTATGAATCCCATTGCCTAGGTAGTGGGCTGTTAGTGGGAGTATGGAGGCCAAGTGGCTGCCACCTACCCTGGGTGTACCATCTTTTTTGAATACCCACTTCATCTGCTGGCACCCTTCCTGGGTACTCCTTGCAGAAAGAGACCGAAACCTCTCTCACCCCATACTGTTTAGGCTAGCAAAAACCAAGTTTCCAAGTTTGTGAGCAGAATGAAACCTTGATAGCCCTGACATAGGACATGGACACCATTGACATGGCTTCAACCTGTTTATTGAGGTTTTAGGTGAATGGGCTCAGCATGGGGGTGGGGGGACTTTCTACTCAGTCAGGATCTCCCACACCCAGGGCATGAGCTCAGTGACGTGGGCATACATGCCAGGGCTGGAGGTGGAGCAGATGCCACTGCCCCAGGACATGATGCCCACCAGTGTCCAAGTTCCATTCTTCTGGCAGACCAGGGGACCACCAGAGTCACCCTGCGAGGGAGGGAAAAGGAAACTTAGATGTGGCAGCCCATGTGGCCTGGCCCAGGGGCCCCTAGACATTATCCCCATAGCCTATTCTAGACACTGACCATCAGTAGAAACTCAGTACAAGAATATTGGGGAGAATGTCAAAGAAATATCAGCAACTTCTGTGGCCTACGTCCCTGGACATCTGGGTGACCCCTTCAGGTGGGATCCTACAATAAAGGTTCCATAGTGTTAGTTTGATAGATAGGAAGAAAGCATGGTGATGGGGCCAAGGCGAGGGAGCCCGTTTAGACCCCTATGTCCTGCTGCCTAGGCTGCACACTGCACAATTCCAGGAAGTGCCATGTCCTCAGCTGGGCATGTTCTCAGTGAAATATTGCCATTTGGGGACTCTGACTCAAGAGTCCCTCAAGTTGGGTCACATTTTCTAAGGTCATCAGTGCATTACAAGGAAACTGTCCTCCCCACTGCTCTGGCAGGGTTCCTAAGGAGAGAGGGGCGGACCTGAAAGAGGCATGCCTGCTACTCCATTTCTTCTCACTGTCCAAGATCTGAGGTTTATTCTTTTGCCTTAATTCAACCCTGGAGGGTTGCCAGGCAGAACCTGAGGGACCATACCATGCAGGCGGAGACTCCGCTGACTCCAGCACAAACCATGAGGTTGGTGGACTTGCTGCCCCGGTGCTTCTGGAAGTCAGCATTGGACAGGAGGGGCAGGGCAGCCTTCTGAAGCTTCCTGAGGGTATTAGCATCTGGAAGGGCAGGTGAGAGGTCAGCAACCACAGCCCTGGTCAAACTCTCTGGTCACTACCTGATGGGAGGTTCTGGAGGCCAGAGAAAAGACAAGTTCCTGCAGTGAGGTGGGTAGGGCTCACACGGGGGCTGGAGGGTGCTTATATGCACATGTGAGGTGCACGCACACATGTGTGCTCCTGTATTGGTTTGCATGCCTGTATGGTATATGACCAGGAGGGGCACTCAGGAAACAATACCTGAGTCAACTGATACCTGGTGGCTGCTAGATGTTTCCTTTCCAAACCACTTCCGGAGAAAGACAGGAATAGGTTTTTTTTTATACCTTCCTTTCCAAAGAAGGAAACTGAGAACAAAGGAGTTAAAGGACTAGTTGTCAGTGTTAAGTGTCTCCCACCACCCCAAGGGACTCCCTAGGGATCCCTGGCCTCATCTGACATTGCAGTGGGCAGCAGTGACCACCCAATTCTCACCATCAGGGAACCACCTCAGAAGTGGAAGACAGGTCTGTCCTGGAGGAAAAGGGGGGGGTGTCAGTGCTGGCCAGACACCAACCACACCTACCTGAGCAGCTGCCCCAACCTGGGGAGTCTGTACCCTAGTGACCCCATTCCTGAAGGCAAAACTCCCTCTCACCTTCAGGGACACTTGCCAAGATCAGGAGCCGGAACAGCTTCCTCCCCAATGATGAAGCTGGAGAGGCCAGCACAGGGTGGATGGTGGGAACCCTGCAGCCTGGTGGTGGAAGTATGGGGAAGGTGTGAAATCAAGCTGACTCTGGTTTTCCCCCCAACCCCCAGGTCTACGGGCCAGAAACCTGCCTGCGATGCTCATTCTGCCTTGTGCTACAACCCAGACAAGCCCAGAAAGTAGAAAGCAAGACAGGTCAGGGTTAAAGTGTGGGCCAGAGGCTGGACCCACTCACCATCACGGCTGAGTGTAACCACCCTGAGTCTATTTCCTCTCAAGCAAATGGGGATTCCATAGTCGTGAACCTCATACGGTTACTGTAAGGATACAAGACAAATTTATCGGCAAAGCAGGCACTGCTCTATTCGCAGCATACAGTGAGTGCTTGGTGAACACGATTTAAAACACCTGCCACAGGACTCAAGGGGAACAGGGTGAGCACCACACACGCTGAACTGGGAGAACCAACAAAATATGACTCCTATAATGTCACTGAGGAGATGTGAACAAAAACCTGGCACAGAGAAGCTGTCAATAAGGGCACTGCACACCCTCTTTGTTTAGAGGGAAGATACTGCTGAAAGCTGGGCATGGTGGCTCGTGCCTGTGAGCTACAGCCTATGAAGCAGCTGGGGCTAGGGATCGTGGTCTGAGTCCTGCTCGGGACAACACAGCGAGACCTAGCCCCAAATAGCTGGGCGTGGTGGTGCACGCCTGTAATCCCAGCTACCTGGGAAACTGAGGCAGGGGATTGCTTGAGTCTGTGGCACCGCGGGCAACAGTAGCCTGCAGTTCCATGGGCAAAAATAGCAAGACCTAGACTCAAAAAAATAAATAAATAAAAGAGGTTTGTCTAATGGCAGGGGCCCCACAGCAAAGCCCCAAGGGAGGAGACCTACCATCAGCTGATGGCTGTCTCTTCGAGGATCTGCTCTTCCAAAACATACAGCGGAGTCATGCCCCCAAAGCCTGAAGCATGACTGAAGGAGCAACAGAATGTGGCACAAACTGCGGAGATGAGACCCACCAAGACCAAAGGTGCTCCAAAAGCAGTACAGGAATGATAAACAGGACATTCTACCAAGTCCCAGGAAATTACACCCTCACCAAGGATGAGGAAATGGATCAAGAAAAAAAAAAAAAAGACGAAAGGGCTAAACATGGACAAACAAAAGGAAGGAGGCAAAGTGACCAGGGGAGATGTGGTGTG
>PVHY01011051.1:0-49481 GCA_004024945.1 Uropsilus gracilis | reverse complement strand
CCTAGTCTCAAAAAAAAAAAAAAAAAACAACAACAGAGAGGGGGAAGCAGGTTCAGTGTCCTACACCATGTTCATGTCTGGCCAGTCTAGTAGAGTGCTCTTAGGACTTAGAGAGAGTTGGCAATCCAGGCCCCAACACCAGCCAAGGGCCAGTCAGTCTACATTCTGAAGTAGTGGTCTCGGTTCTGCTGTACTTAATGTTTTTTAATGGTAAACTATATGAAATGATATCCTATCCTAACTAAGTGTCCAGTTCAGCGGCATTAATTACATTCAACATTGTTGTGCAGCTGTCAGCACCATCCATCTCCAGAACTTTTTTATTTTTCCAAACTGAAACTCTTTCTCCATTGAACTCACTCCTCAATCCCTGGTGCAGCCCCTGGCACCACAATCCTGCTTTCTGTCTCTACAGATCTCAAAACTGAAATCATAGTTTTTGTACTTTGGTTCCTGGCTTATTTCACTTCACAAAATGTCCTCAATATTCATCAATGTTGTAGTCTGTGTCAGAATTTTCATATTTTCCAAACAGTTATACTCCGGTGAGTTTACCCATTCATCCTTCAGTGGGCATTTGAGTTGCTCAGAACATGTCATTTGTAGACATTTGTGCACCAGCCCCTGCATTGCCTGGGAGCTCCAATGACAGGAGTGCTGGTACCAGGAGCAAACAGGGACTCTGGGGACTGAGGAAAAGTGTCTAAAGTTCCAATATATTTTCTCCCACATGTGAACTGCCTTTTTACGTTGTTGATAGTGGTTTTTGAGGTGCCCTTATCAAAAATCTTTTGACCATATGGGGGATGGTTTATTTCTGGGCTCTATTCCATTGATTAAATATCTGTCTTTATGCCAGAACACATTGTCTTATCACTGAGCTTTGTAGTACATTTAAAAGTCAGGAAGTGTGAATACTTCAACTCCCTGCTTCTTAGGCTATTTGGAACCCCTTGAGAGTCTATATACATTTTTTTTTCTTTATAAATGTAGATAAAAAAAGAGTCAAACTTTACTGGAAGCAAAATAATGTTTTAATATTTGCACATTTGTGTATTTTATACCTAGGTGTATACAGCTTTATTTCATGTGTTTACTTTCGGTAATGACAATGTTTACCTTTGGTGCAAGGCAGGTACTTTTCCTATTTTTTTTGGGGGGGGGTTAATATCTTTATTTTTTTATTTGATTTCAATTTGTTGCATATATATATATATATATATATATATATATATATATCACATCATTGTGCCCATCTCTCCCCCTCTCTTGCTCTATGCTTCAGTTCTACTGACAGTTAATTTTAAAATTTACTTGTCCTTTTGTTTGCTTGTTTTCCCTACATCCAACATGTAGGTGAGATCATCCAGGATTTACTTTCTGACTTATTTCTGCTAACATAATTCCTTCTAGGTCTGTATACATTTTAGGGTGGGCTGTTCCTTTTCTGCAGAAGAACGTCATTGAGGTTTTGATTTTGCTTTACAGATGGTTTTTGGTCGTGTTGATATCTTATCAGTATTAAGTTTTCCAATCCATGAACATGGGGTGTCTTTCATTGGTTTATGTCTTCAGTTTCTTTCAGCAATGTTTTGTAGTTTCCAAGTACAACATTTTCCCTCCTTTGTAAAGTGTAAAGATAATTCCTAGTATTTTACTCTTTTTTTTTTTTTTAGAGACTAGGTCTTGCTATGATGCCCAGGGTAGTCTCGAACCCATGGACTCAAATGATTCCTAGCCTCAGCCTCACAAGTAGCTGGGATTACAGGCATGCACCACTGCACCCAGCTAGTATTTTACTTTTTGAGAGTCTTCTTAATTTCCCTTTTTTACTTTTTCATTATTATTGTATAGAAATCAGCTGGCTTTTGTGCATGTATTTTTTAAAATTAATTTATTTATATATAAATTTCACATCTTTGTAATCCCCAATGTGCATAGATTTTGTATTCAGCTATTTTGTTTCATCTATCAATTCAAAGAGATTTCTTTTTGTGTGTATGGAATCTTTACTATTACATTTTGTAAAGAGAGATAACTTTAAATTTTACTTTCCAATATGTATACTTTTAACATATTTTTCTTTCTTAATTGGTCTGGCTAGAATTTCCAGTACTATGTTGACAACAAAAGGTGAAAGTGGCATCTTTGTGTTCTTGAACTTAAAGGAAATTTTCAGTCTTGGACTGTTAAGTGTTAGTGAACTGTGGGTTACTCATAGATTGTTTTGCTGTTCTTGAGGTAGTTTCCTTCTATTCGAAACTCTTTGAATGTTTATCATAAGAGTGTTGAGTTTTGTCAGATCCCTTTCTGCATCAGTTGAAATGGTCCTGTCGGCTTTCCCCTCTTCTGTCAGTATGGTGTGTGATAGTGCTCAGTTTTGGTTTGTTGAACCAACCCTGCATCCTGGGAATAAATCCTACCTGGTTGTGGTGTGTTATCATTTTAATATTCTACTGAATGTGATCTGCTGGTATTTTTGTTGATTTTTGCATTAATGTTTTTAAAAGATGTTGGTTTGTAGTTATTTTTTCATAGTGTCTTTGTCAGACTTAGTGTTAGGGCAATGCTGGCCTCATAGAAGTGGTCCTTGCTCTTCAATTTTTTGGAAAATTTTGAGGCGGTATTAGTTCTTTAGTTCTTAAGTGTTTGGGAGAATTCATTAGCTAGCCCAGGAGATTTTGGTCAATCTTGTTATTAGTTACAGTTCCATTAAATTTTTCTATTTCTTTGTGATTCAATATTAGTAGGTTTTATGTTTCTAGGAATTTGTACATTTTGTCTAGATTCTCCAATGTATTGGTATACAGTTGCTCATAGTACTCTCATAATATCTTTTTTATTGTGTGGAGTCAGTAGTGGTTATTGCCATTTTCATGTCTGATTTTACTGATTTGAGTCTTTTTTCTCTACCAACTTTGTTGATGCTTGTTAGAAGAACCACTTTTTACTAGGGCTGATTTTCTTCTGTTGTATTTCTGTTTTGTAAATCTCTGCTGTCATTTTAATTATTTCCTTGTGTATAGATTTTAATTTAACTGTTCTTTTTCTAGTTTCTTAAGTTGTAAATTTAAATTGTTGATTTGAGTTCTTCTTACATCAAATATAAGTTTTTATAGTTATAAACTTCCCCCTTAGCCTTCTTTCAAGGGCCTTTCTTTGTGTCTCAATGTGGGTCTTTGAGTTCATCCAGCTTGGATTAATTGAGCTACTTGGATACTTATATTCATGTCTTTCACCAATATGGCAAGGGTCCCTGCTGCCTTCTCTTATATTTCTTTGACCCTTTCTCCCTATCCCCCTTTGCTCAGAAGCCTCACATCGCTTATTAGCATCTCTGCTTGTTTATTTATTTAACATCAGTAAATGGTTATTAGGTTACCTCCCCCTCCCTTTGACACCCCCCCTTCAATCCAAACCCTCTCTTTTGTTATTTGTTAAATCCATTAGTCTCTTTCTTTCCTGTGGCAGTGTGCTTTCTCTGGGTGAGGAATTGTGTTCTTGGGACACAGCACACTGTGCTGGTAGGTTTTCAGTCTTATCCTTGCTTTGGGTAGCTAGTCTGTGCTTATTTGCAGTCTGTCCATGTTTTCCCACTGTTGGTTGTCCACTCTGTTCTCTGTGCTGTTTTTTTTTTGTTGTTTGTTTGGTTTTGTTTTTTTTTGAGACTAGGTCTTGCTATTTTTTTGCCCATGGAACTGCAGGCTCACGTTGCCCGGGATACCACAGACTCAAGCAATCCCCAGCCTCAGCTTCCCAGGTAGCTGGGATTACAGGTGTGCGCCACCATGCCCAGCTAACAGGACTCGAACCGTGATCCCTAACCCCAGCCGCTTCATAGGCTGAAGCTTACAAGCATGCACCACTGTGCCTGGCTTTCTCTGTGTTGTTTTGCTGCTTCTTCATCTTACGGTTATGGTGTCTGGTTTAGGGGGCCTTGCCCCCAGCCATTGTTGAAGAAGTTTCTCCATGGGAACAGGCATCTGTGAATAGTCAGTGGAGATCATCTCCTCTGACCATTTGCCGCTTTGCTGTGAGGCCGATGCCCTGACTCTGTGGCCTTCATCTCCCATGGAGTGGTGAGGGGCACCTTGCTCTTAGATGTAGTCTTGGAAATGGGATTTTGGCTCCTGCATTCCTGGTAGACTTGTAGATATGAATCCATGACAGCTTGCCCATATAGTAGTTTTGCCAGTCCCACATGCACTGGTTCTCTTGATATTCCATCTTTTGTGTCCTATAATGTGAGGGTTGGATGTTTACAAGCATTACCGGTTTTTTAACAGTGTTTTACTTTGTCTAGTCCACTTTGTAAAGTCCAGTATTTGTAATTTTTTTTTAAATTTTTTAAAAATTTTATTTTTGCATATTTTACAATATATGATTGTGTAACTGCTGATCCCCATGGGAATACCCCCCCTTCCCCCATCTCCCCTGGTCACTTTGCCTCCTTTTTTTTTAAGATAAATCCAGATTGCTAAAGGGTAAACATTCTCAGCTTGCAGGCTGTATCTGTGTTGTTGTTTGTCCATGTTTAGCCCTTTAGTCTTCTTTTTTTTTTTTTCTTTTTTTTCTGGATCCATTTCCTCATCCTTGGTGAGGGTGCGATTTCCTGGGACTTGGTAGAAAGTGCTGTTTATCATTCCTGTACTGCTTTTGGAGCACCTTTGGCTTGTATGGTTGTTTTTTGTTTCTGTTGGGTCTCATTTCCGCAGTTTGTGCCACATTTTGTTGCTCCTTCAGTCATGCTTCAGGTCTTTGGCTTTGGGGTCATGACTTCTCCGTGTGCTTTGGAAGAGCAGATCCTCGAAGGGACAGCCATCAGCTGATGGTAGGTCTCCTTGGGGCTTTGCTATGGGGCCACTGCCATTAGACAAGCCTCTTTTTTTTTTTTTTTTTTTCTTTTTGAGACTGGGTCTCGCTATTTTTGCCCATGGAACTGCAGGCTCCTGTTGCCCGGGGCACCACAGACTCAAGCAGTCCCCTGCCTCAGCTTCCCAGGTAGCTGGGATTACAAGCGTGAGCCACCACGCCCAGCCACAGTATTTGTAATTTTGATTGACTTTACATATATCCCTGTAACACCTTCCATCCATTTCGTTTTAAATAGCAATGTTTTTTTTTCCTTATACCAAATGGTATTTTATTTCAAATCTTGATCCAGCCCTTTATCAGTGGGCACTTACTCATTTCCATATCCTAGCTATGTCAGTAATGCTGCAAAGAACATAGCAGAGCACATAACTTTTTACGTTGATGATAGATGCCCAGGATTAGGACTGCTGGGTTATATGGTGTTTGCATTTTCAGTTTTTTTTTTTTTTTTTTAAGATAAATCCAGATTGCTAAAGGGTAAACATTCTCAGCTTGCAGGCTGTATCTGTGCCATACTCATCTTGGCTACTGTAGAGCAAAAGCAGCTGAGCCAGTACCTGAGTTGGTATGTGTTCCATTAAAGTTTAACGAAGGCAGCAGTTGCCAGGCTGTACTGTTATGGCTCCTGCTCCACCACTATCCTGCCCTTGGATCCCCTGATCTCTTGTTGCCATTTTGCTCTGCCTCTGTCCTCCCCACATTCTCTACAGCCAGGATGACCTTCTCTTCCCAAGGCTCCACTTGGGGTCCTCGCTTCCTCCATCCCTAGCTTTTGAGTGGGAGACTGCTGGCTCAGAGCAGGCGTCTTATTACTCTGCAAATGAACAGCTATCCCATGGGCCCACACCCTGAGCTGGGCAGTGTTTATGATTGTAGGATGATTAAGTGTCCAGCAGATTTTGCCTGCCCAGCACCCTGCTGTGATCAGTTGGTCCTGAGTCCACATACCCAGGAGTAGTGGCCACATCCCCTTACACTCTGGGTGCAGCTTCCCTGGCTCTGTCCAGGTTCCCAATCCAGGTCCTAAATCTCCCTCTGCAGCTCGGTTCCTTCCAAACCCCCTCTGACCCTTATTGCTGTTAGGAGGCAGGGTCTGTCTTGGTCACTACCATGATCTCATTGCCCAGGAAGGTGTAGTCAGTGTCCCTTGAGTAATAGATAGAGGCTATGGAAGCAGCAGAGTGTACCCGGGTTCTGGCTGTTGTGGGGGCTCAAGCTTCTAGATCCCCCTTTATCCTCCCTCTCAGACTCTAGGGTTGGGCAGGGAGGCTCCAAGCACTGAGGTGGCATACTTGGGTGTTTGCAGAGTTGACTAGTAGTAATAACTGCTAGTCAGAAATGCCGTTGGTGCTGGGAACCTTGTCCTGGGCCTTGGGTCTTGGCCCCTTTTTGGTGTCAGGAGCTCATGATTGACCCTGTCCTTCTTGATTGTAGGAGTAGCCAGCAGCCGGCCAGGTAGGTCAGCAGCCCCACCTGGCTCTCCCGTCTACCTAGACTTGGCCTACCTGCCTAGTGGGAGCAGCACCCGCCTATTGGATGAGGAATTCTTCCGGCGTGTGCGTGCCCTCTGCTACGTCATAAGTGGTCAGGACCAGTGCAAGGAGGAGGGCATGCGGTCTGTATTGGATGCACTGCTGGCCGGCAAGCAGCAATGGGATCGTGACCTCCAGGTATGTAGGGACTGCAGATAGTACTGGTGACGCTGTTCAAGTTCCTGCATAGGGAATGGGGAGAGGTGCCTTCTGAAACCTTCCCATTAATACTGTGAAGTCAGTGCCATCTTCAACCAGGCCACAGTTCCCAAGGCAGCGGGACAATAAGGCCAAATGGATGAGTCCTTCCCAGGAACAAGCTCTCAGGGCCTTGTTCCCATCATGTTCATCTCCTTATCCATCTGCAGCAAACCTGGACATGGAGAAGGCTGATTGGACCCTCTAGCACTTAACCACTTAGGTCTCATGAGAACTAACCGAGGGGAATGATGGTATACGCAGTGTTTGTGCAGCTAAGAAAGAAGAGAATTTATGCAGAGGCTATGGTTGCACAAAGCCATGAGGTAGAGTGAAGCCTAAAAAACTGGGCCAGATCTAGGTAGGCAAGGAGACTTCTGGATACTTGGTGCTCATATATTCTGTGTGAGCACTGACATTGACCTTGAGGGAGTGGGAGCAACCCCTGCTCTCACACATCTTAGAGAGCAAGAGGCCCAGGTGGAGAGCACAGCATGGGCAAAGCATGACTGTCCAGGGAAGCAGAACAAACCAAGGGGAAGATGGAGGCAGAGGGTCAACAGGAAGCTGGTACGTCATCCAGCTGATTCACAGGGCTGTGACCGAACTGCTGTGTTGTTGTAAGGGTTTGTTGGCTGCTGCTGTGGAGAAGGGAAACGACTTGGGGGTTGGTCTGCTGTAAACATCAGGTGATGCATGAGCAGAGGGGAACGGGCTGGGAGGGAGGGAGAGGCCTCTTTACGCACTGTCGGTTCACCTGTCTTCCCACAGGTCACCCTGATCCCTACCTTTGATTCAGTGGCAATGCACGAGTGGTACGAAGAGACACACGCCCGGCACCAAGCTCTAGGCATCACAGTGCTGGGCAGCAACAGCACTGTATCTATGCAGGATGAGGCCTTCCCTGCATGCAAGGTGGAGTTCTAGGCCACCCTAGGCCACCGCTAGAACCTGCCACTGTCCTGAGATTTTCCTGCATCAGAAATAAACCAGGTACTTCACTTGGCTATGGCCTCACTTCCTTGTACTGATAAGAGACTTAGCCTGAGATAGTCTTTGTTGCCCAGTAGGTCCTCAGTCCCAGCAGATAGAGTCTGTGGACTCCCTGGTGGCCCCCGGGTCAGGCCTGGGATCATGTCATGACCACTACTGTTCACCACTTTCCAGTTCAACCTGATGCCATAGGGGACCATTTTACAGACAGGGGAGGTGGCAGCCCACAAAATCAAATGCAGGACCCCCCACTACACAAACCAGTCAGTGCTGAAGTGAGCTGTGAACCCAGCCCGTGCTCCAATGGCCTTAAACAGGTGAACCTCCATCTCAGAGACAGTTGGCACTCATGGCAGAAGCTCTCTCCACTTAGATGATTAGACAAGGTACCATTTTTGGGGTTGAATGGCCACCCAAAACCATATCAGTCTGAACCCCCGATGCCTGTCAGTGTCCTCACATCTGGAGAAAGATTTTTTGTGGATGTGATTAAATGAAGGATCTTGAAATGAGATCATCCTGGATTTGGGTGGCCCTAAATCAGTGACAAGTGTCATAAGAGACTGAAGAAGAGAAGCAACCTGAAACCCGAGGCAGAGATTGGAATGCTGTGACCACAAGCAAAGGATGCTTGGCATCATCAGAAGCTGGAAGTGTCAGGAGACATCCTACCCTGGAGCCTTCAGAAGGAACCAACCCTACCCACACATGTGTTTCAGATTTCCAGTGGCCAGGGCTGGGAGAGAATGAAGGCCTGTTTGTGGTCTCTGGTGTGTGATCCTTTGTGATTGTGGCCCCGGGACACTCAGCACAGCATCGTGTAACCTGTTGGGTCGGCGCACTGCTCTCTTCCTGAGACGGTGGCTGGACCACCGTGCAGCTGACCATGTGGGTTTCTGTGGTGCAGGTGCCTCTGTGTCTCAGTCCGTGTCCAGGTGTGTTCAGGCTGCTGTAAGAGTGCACTTGTGTCCCCTCACCTAAGGTTTCAGTTAGCCACAGTTAACCACGGCCCAAAACTATTTCATACAATAAGATTTTGACAGGCCACATCCACACAAATTTTACTACAATATATTGTTAAAATCATTGCATTTGTAATTTTTGTTTTGTTTTTAAGTCTCTTAGTATACCTACTGTCAGTATAGGAACAATCCTAGTACCTATAGGGTGGCAGACTAGCCATGGTTTCACACACCTGTTACAGATCTGGAACAAATCCTCTGAGGACAAGGGGAACTACTATACACAGATTGGGGCAGGAGAGCTTAAATCACACACTTCTTTCTCACAGTTCTAAGGCCTGAGGAATCAAAGATCAGGGTGCCACAGAACTAGGTTCCGGTCAGGATTCTCTTTTTAACTTGCAGGTGACAGCCTTCACCCTGTGTCCTAATATATCTGGGGAAGAGCGCTAGTCCAGGCAAGTTTTCTAGAACCAGTATAAGAGTACTAACCCCATCATGGGGACCCCACCCTCATGAGCACCTCTAACCCCAGTCACCTTCCAAAATCACAGCCAGACACTATCATCACCTTGGGGATTAGGATATTCACTTAAATATTTTGAATTCATGGGGAATACATAAAATCAGGCATCAGAGTTGCAGGGCCAACAGCAAACATGAAAATCTTTATAGAGATCATTGGTTTCAGCACCTGGCTGCCTCCTGCAGGAGTGTAAGTGATTGCTAGTGTTTACTTGGGGGTTTAGGAGGTCTATGTGGTTGTCAGGATGGGCACTTGGACATTGGGTGACCCTGTGGGCACCTGTGAGGACACAGGAGCCATGAGAACACTGGTGATGCGAGGCAGCTGGCACCCGGGTCACCATTTCAGTGCACCCATGGCCTCTAGGAGGGGGAGCAGTGGCAGGCAGGGCTTCAGAGGCCCTGGGACCTGGGGCAGAAACTGCAGCCACCTCCCATCACCATTTCCGCCTCCACTTCCAGGGGAACTCTAGGGAAGGAAGTCCTGAAACTTGCCAACTTTGTTTCAGCACAAAGTCAGCACTGCCACTCTGCCCACGCAGTGTGGGTTATGTTCCTTGTCCTCCTCCTTTGGTCAGATTAGCCCAGGTCTCCAGATGGGTCCTTTCCTACACAAGGCTGCATCCCCTAAATTTTCATTTCAGCTAAACTGTCGGGTCTGGATGCCATCTTCTTATTTCTCTCCTAACAAGGGAGGTTTTCTTTGTTTAACTTTGTTAAGAAGTTTGTCTTTTTGCATTCGTATATCATTATTTTCAATAGGGACAATAAACTTTAAAACTAATTGTGGCAAGAAACAAAACGTAAAATTTACTATCTTAACCATGAATAAACTTTTGTGTTGTAAATGGTCTCCAAACTTACCTCTCAGTTTTGTTTAAAACGTTTGTAGCAAAGCCATTTGTATATTTCTGTTTTTTCAAACCACAATCATTAAATCTTGGTGCTTTGGGAGACTCCTCTCCTGCAGTTGACACAGATTCTCTCAAAAAACAAATTAATGATAGGTTCCTTTTATCTTTTCCCATATAGGATTTATTTGAGGATGAAGAGAGGTGGGGCTGTCCCACCAGAGAGGACAGAGTGACTGCCCCACAAACCCCAAATTCCATGGTATGTGCTGGCTTGTGTGACTGCTCTGATGGCAGACTGACCCATCTCCACACTGTCTCTAGCTGGTATAGCTTTGGGTATTTAGATACCTCATTAGGTGGACTTTTTCTCAATTAATTTTAATTAATTTTTTCTCATTAATTCTCATCTGTTTTCCCATACTTATTCCTCTTGGAGGTGTCAGCTCTCCAAAGAGGGGCCCAGACACATGCAGGAGAAATGCTATCAGCTTCTGCTGCTGACCAGACCAAGCTGACCCCCAGTAGTAACTGGAAGTGCTGGATTGAGTTGGACAAGGCAGCTTTGGTTTCTGTTTTCTTGGTTTTTCAGATGGTGGGTCTGAAAGACCTCAGAGAGTGAGGCAGATTCAGAATGAGTTTTCAGGATAGGGAGGGAACTTGGATATCTCCAAGTCTGCAGTTTGGATTTGGGGACCAGTATGGAGGTGTTGAATCAAGTTCCATGGCTAGTGACTTCATGTGAGTCCGCAACCCTGACATTAAGTTAGCATCAGCAGGTATCCATTGGACAGCATAGTTTAAAGTAATCCAGGATGGTAGCAACCCTGGGGGTCTGCAGGAAGAACCTTCACCTCCAGTATTAAAGAATTTCCCTAGTCACATCCCAGTAAATATGACCTAGTGTTAAAACTCTCAACCTGTTGTGAGTGGGAACCAACAGCAGTGATGGCAGCCAAGATTTGCAACTTTGTCATCATCAAACCCAGCATAGGTATGTTTAATTCTGAAATGTGAACAAAAGGTAGTAATATTTGCAGAAGGGCTAAATAGAAGATAAATTAAGTCCATCACTAAAATTTTAAGCTGAATGGGCTTGATTATGAATTTAACTGAAGAGAAATCTGGTGAACTAGAAGATAGAACTGAAGAAGTTTCCCAAACATGGGAAAAGAATAGGGACATTAAGAGAAGAGAGAACGGAAGCGGCTCTAAAGGAAAGTAATGACAGAATTTTCTAGAATTGATTGAAGACAGCAATATTTTCAAAATCCCCCCAAACGGGATATATAAAAAGACATGAATGAAAGTGCAGAAAACTGAAGTTGGCAAGAAAAAGTAGAATAACAGAACCAACACCCTAGCCTACAAAAGGGAGCACAGGACACAGTGGATCCTCTTCAAGGGACTGAGGGAGAACAGTCACATCTCTTAACTGGGATACTGTCTGAGAAACACATCAGTAGGCAATTTTGTCCTTGTGTGAATGTCATAGAGTGTAATTACCCAGAACTAGTCAAGACAGCCCCCGACCCACCTAGACTCGACAGCACAGTCATTGATGAAAGACCATTTAGTGTCCCATGACTGTAACAATAAGGAAACCATGACCCAACTGAAATCCCTGAGAATCAGGGGAATGAATATCCTTTTTGATCAAAATTCTGAGGCAGTTTTTCAGAATGTGATCCAGGTAAAAGAATCAAGAACCAGGAAGAAATGGTGAGAAAAAGTAGGAAATAAGCCGGGTACGGTAGCATGTGCCTTTAAGCCTCAGCCTATGGAGAGCGGTTGGGACTGGGGATCGCGGTTCAAGTCCTGCCAGGGGCAACATAGCGAGACCTAGTTCAAAAAAAAAAAAAAAAAAAATAGCTGGGCGTGGTGGTGCACGCCTGTAATAATCCCAGCTACCTGGGAAGCTGAGGTGGTTGCATGGGCAAAACTAGTGAGACCTAGTCTCAAAAAAAGAAAAAAAAGGAAATAATATGGGTGCTACTGAAAAATTCTCTTCATTAACAAGAAGAATAATGTCCAATGCGTAGGTTTAAAAACTAAGTTTAGGCAATTGAAGGAAGAGCTGATGAAACAAGAATGCTTTAAATCCTTTTATTTGAAGGGAGGGGGACATTATTTAAGTGAGCAGAGTATGATGGTAAAATCTTAAATACTAGGAGAATAGGACTAGACTATCACTTCCCAACTAAAGAGGAAAGGGAATTAGAGTAAAAAAGATGTTATCCAAAATAGTCTGTCCATAGGGAAGTTTGTACAAATAACCCGAAATGGTAGAAATACTTAAAAATCGCCAGTGATTTGATAAACATGAACCAAAACAAATATTTCCAGTTAAAGGATGGTGGGTGGATGGTTAGACTGTACCTTTGAAAAATCAGGTTTTATGCTACTCACAAGAAACATCTAAATATAAAGTTGCTAAATATTAAAAATGGGAAGATAAACCTGGTATTAAAAATAATTTTTATGATGATTAGGGTCATAGTGATAATGAAATTAGAAATTAAATTAAAGGTTTTTTTCACTAAGAATATATAACATGTTCCAAACTTGTGTATGCACTTAATTACGCAGTATCAATCACACTTAGGAGCCACTAGAGGGGATCCTATATTTATTTCTTTAAAAGGTATTGAAATGTTTTCTTACACTGATCCAGCCCTACCTAGAATGAAGTCCACTTTGAGCCTGAGCTTTGGTGTTCAATATGTGGTGCATCTTTGCTTGACCCTTCAGATTTGATGCTCTCTTATCACCCTCTCAACAGCCCAGCTTCCACTACCTGGAACGTGTGGTGTTGAGACACGTGGGCACTTGGGTGAATCAGGTACCACTTCCACTCATGTCATTGACCAAAGCAGGTCACCTCAATTCAGGAAGGGTAGACTCTTCCCCTGTGAAAATATGCCTCAACTCATGATGGGGTTGCATTAGCCTGCACTTTGAGCACAATCATCTAGCACAAAGTTCACTTTATGCTAACAAATCCCACCACCTATGGTGATTGTGTACAGTGGAGTTATCAACCATCCCTTTGCCCTGTCTCTGGTGGTCGCAGGACTGATGGGAAACTGCTGCCCCGTCCCAAGAGGATTCACTGCACTTTCATGCTTTCTGCCGAATGCATCGCTTTCATATCATCATGAAGATGACAGTTCTTAAATAGAACCCTTCTTGGCGGGGACCCTCTCCCCGAAAGGAGGAAGAACAATGAGGATCAAAATTAGTGGTGAAAATCTGCTACTACTGACAAATCTTCCTCAAAGAGTTTTGTCCTGTCTGGTGGGCAAGTTTTTCTGCAAAGAGCCAACAGTAAGCCATTTTTGGTATTGTTGGTCATACAGTCTCTGTTCAATCCACTCAGCTCCGCAGTGGACTTCATTTACACAAACAGACAAAGGCGGCACACTGCCCTAGGACTGTGTTTTGCCAAGGACTGCTCGAGGGCGCTTGTCTCCTCCAACTTTCCCATCCCAGAGCTGGAACAGTTTGGGTTCTGGAGCTCCACCCCTTTTCCTATCTTCCCCCTCCCCCTTTCCCATCCCTCTCTGTCCCCCTCCCCCCCCACACACACACCTCTTCCTCTTTCCCCATTCCTCTCCCCAATCCCTCCAGACAGCTGTCTGGCCCAGCCTCTGCTGAGCTTGCACTAAAAATATCCATGGCTGCTGCCAAGGCACCTGGAAGCCCTGGCCCTGCAGCAGGCACAGGATCCTCCTTTGTGACCTTGACCTGCCTATAACTCCTCCCCTGGTACTCACCTAGGCCTGCCCCTCTCCTTGCTACCCCACTTCTCATTGTTGCTTCAGCATCTAATCTTCTCCAGCCTTTGAACCATGGGGTCCTCTCCTAAGACCTTTCATCACTTGGCACTCACTCAGAACTGCTGATGCTGCTCTCACAGGACAAACTCAAGCTGGGGGACCCACAGAGGGTGCACAGGGCACCCAGGAGCTTTTCATGGGCTCCAGAGATTATGCCATGTTTCCCCTCCCCCAAGGGTCCCACGGAGGCAGACTGTTTAGAGGAACCGAGAGGAGACTGGAAGCCTGGGGCAGTGACAGGCAGCTGCAGCTACTCAGATATCCTGCTGCAACAGTCAGGTTGGGTCGGGTAAGGACTTCCCATTCCAGGGAGGGGAGTGGTCAGGACCAAGGACTGCAGGGGTTTGGGGGTCGAGTTGGGAGAGAATGAAGCAAGGTGCAGGCTGGGGCTTATGTGGGCTGGTGGAAAGCATTGATGGTAACGAACAGAGAGGCAGCTGGAAAGGCAGGCAATACCTGCTCATCTTCCCAGCTGTATCTGCCAGGCTCCTTCTGAGAAGTCCTCCATGCTCTTGCTTCTCGGCACTCCCCCTGTCTTCATTTTAAATGTCACCCTGCACAGGTGCACTCCATTTTAAATGTCACCCTGTCCACCAGCTTGTCACCCTTTTGTTTTTTTCCTCTAACCCCTATGTTGCCTGGGGTTGTCTCAAACCCGGGAACTCAAGTGATTCCTAGCCTCAGCCTCCCAGGTAGCTGGGATTACAGGCACACGCCACCACACCTGGCTCTCAGACTGTTTTCTCCTCTGTGAACCCCTAAGAACTGGGGCAGCAGGCTTGCTGCTGGGACAAGATGGTGTCCTGTATACAGTAGTTGCTGGAGAAATGTTGGTTGAGCACTGCAGGTTGTCCTTGGGAATGTTACTTAACTTCTCTGCTCCCTCATCTCAGACATGAGAAATTACCTGAACGCCAGGTGCCTCAGACTTTGTTGGTGGTAACTGGACCCTCAAGGACAGGCCTGTTCTGCATGCTGTCCTCCCATCCCTATGCCATCTTTTGGGATATAAGATCAGGGTAGGTGAAGGCTTTGACACCAGCACTCCTGGGTCAAGTCCTGCCTCTGACTTAACTTTGATGACTCCCTCCCTGTCCCCTCACCTGTAAACCAAGAACCATTCCCCTCCTGCCTTGCTCTTGGGCAGCATACATGGGAAGCATCAATGCAATTCAGATGCTACTTGGACAGGTGAGTGGTGCCAGGACCCCAATAACGCCACCCCAGCCCTGGAGGCTCAGCACTGATCTGGAAGGAAGGCTGGGTGGGGATGAGAGGCAACCAAATAGGAACTGAGCGTTAGACGTGGAGAAAGTACCAGTCTGATGTGGGACTGGACAAAGGCCCTGAAGGTGGAAACAATTCTGTTAGACACAGCCAGGTGGCAGAAGAGATAAGGACAGAGTGAGTCAAGCCGACTGCACAGGCAGTGAGGGCTTTAGGGAGCTGGCTGGGTCCTTAATGATGATATTAAGCGCTTAACAGAGGACTTGGAACTGGAGAGGAAGGTGAATGTGTTTGGAAACCCCCTGTGAGCACAGGTTAACATCCTGAAGCTGTGTACACAGAAATGGAACCAAAAAAAAAAAAAAAAATGGAACATGCAGGTGGTAGGAGTCAGGTTTTTTGCTGTTGGAGGGGGAAATTGCAGGTCGGCAAGGGAGGAAACTAGAAGGATACATTTGGTGATGGATTAGATGCAAAGACATCTGCTTGAGCTCATGTTTAACTTAATACTCTTCAATTTAGGTCAAAAGAGCTACATGTGAAAATATTTGCAGATAGGTGAGTAATCACAGGTTTATATACACACATATGAGTCCTTGATCTGTCAGCTGAGGGGGCTTAAGAGCAACAGCACTCCAGCGGCAACCTATTGCCCAGACCTTGGTTTCTAACAGGATTCTCTAGCAAAAAGCACCAGAGTTGCACCTTGGGGAATAAAGCCCAACTCAAGGACTGGGACAGAGATATCCCAGATGAGCCTGGAACACATCATAGTGACAGAGTAAGGAAGTACTAAAACAGCAAAAACCCCGGATGCAATGGCATGTTCAAAGGACATGATCCAGTGAATCACCTTCCAGCAGCCAAAGCTAGTATGGTTTCAGAAACAAAATCTATAAAGCATAAATAAAGATGATAAATGGAAGGACAAAAATAAATCTTCTAGGCAGAGAATCCCAAATAATTTGTGCAGATGCTCTATCCTGGAGGTGGGCCACAGGACGCCCGCCCTCAGGGTCTGTGCACCCAGAACTTCAAAGTCAACCTCCAAAGGTCAGTGCATGGGAGCAGGGAGAGTTATTTTATAGTAGAAACCTGACAGACAGTAGAAACCTGACAGTAGAAACCCTCAGCCAGGTACCAAGGTCCCATCAGTAACAGTCACACTGATGGCATGTTCCCTGGACACTGTGGTGAGAGGGCATCTCGACTCTCTGGTTCCCTGAGCTCATCCCCCCAGTCCAACCACAAGTAAAATACCAGGCAAACCCTGACTCAGAACACCCTGCAAACCCCTTAACAGGTCTTAAAACTGTCTGTTTGTCAAAACCACAAAGTAAGAAAATCTCTCAGGCCAGAGGAAGCTAAGGGACCTGATAGCAAATGTGAACTGAGGGGCTGGGACAGGAAAAGGACATTAGGGGAAACTGAATAAAGTGTGGGCTTTAACCGATTAATGTCACAGTATTGGCTCACAGCGCTGTAACCAGTGTGTTGCAGGAATGTAAGATGCTAGCATGACCGGAAAGGGGTGGGGTACGGGGTACAGAGACAGTCTCTGTACTATCTCCACAATAATTCTGTAAATTGAAAACTGCTCTAAAATAAAAAGTTTATTTTGCAGAGCACTATTGCTGCTTTGAGGACAGAGATGATTTGGGTAGCAGCAACAAGAGGTCTACTTAGGAAGCCCAGGCAGCAGCCAGGCTGTAGATAACTAGCGTTGGTCACCCCTGCACACAGAAAAATGGGTAAATTGGGGCTGCTTCAGAGACAGGGGTAGGAGGACCAAATGTGGATGATGAAGAGGAGACTCAGGGACACCCAGGTCAGATGCGCCCTGAGGCTGTCCTTATTGAGCTGGGAAACCAAAGCAAAGTAAGCTCAGAGACAGTTCTTAGGATCAGTCCTGAGTTCCAGTGGAGGGCTGAATGGGACACCAGCAGGTACTGCAAACGTTTCGTTTTATGAGGGCCCAACAAGGGGATGGGAAGACTTAGAGACTGGTGATGGCAAACTCTCTGGGGCATGGTTCTCTTCAAACTGGGGCCAGATCTTGAAGTTGCTCTCCTAAGGTTCCCTGAGTTGTGCCTCTACCTCTAACTCTCAGTTTCCATACTTGTAAAATAAGGGTTAATACCCTCCCACTCTCAGGTTTATGGGAGACATCAAATGAGGCAGCTCTGTGCCTGGCAAACGCTGGGGGCTCAAGAAATTGTGGTCACCCCTTCCCCCAACCCGCCTAGGTCTCTAGTGGAGGAAATAGCGCCTGCCGCTTTAAATTATGCAAATCACCTTAGGGTGGTGCAAAGGGGAGAACTTTTTTTTAAAAAAAGGAGCCTCTTTTCTAGTTTAGCCAATCAGCGTACTGGGCTGGTAGAACTGGCCGCCTAAATGGCCCAATGGCGGGCGGCGCGAACTCAGAGCCCGCCCTAGGCTCCCGGTGCTGTCGTGGGGGTGGGGACTCCCTCGGTCACGCCCCGGGGGTGGAGCCAGCGGGCGGCGGCGCCGCAGCCGCTGAGGGAGGGCTGGGACGGGGCGGGGCGGGCTCGGGTGTCAGCGACCGAGCCGCAGGTGGCGGCGGGCGCGGGGCTCGGCCCGAGCTCGGAAGGTGAGTGCAGTCCCGGGGACCCCCCCCCCTCCTCAACCCTCCAGCCCGCGCATCTCCACCGTGCCCGGCATTCCTGGCAGCCCGCGGTAGCAAAGGCATGGCGGGGCGTGAGGGATGGTGAACAGGGTGGGGGGCTACGCCGTGGGCGTCCCGGCCTCCCCCCTCTACCAGGATCAGCGGGGGTCAGTGGAGGGAGATAGAGACCCCATTCAAGCCCCCCGGTCTCCTGACCTAGAATCAGAGCTTGCAGAGGGGCGGCTTCGACGCGAGACCCCTCCCCAAACCCTTTTATTCTAAGCCTGGATCTGGGTTAGATCTGGGTTGGGGGCTGCAGAGATAAGGGCGTTGTTCCCACTCCACCTGGGGTTCAGGGAAACAGCTCAGTGTGGAGATTACCCCAATTTCTCTTCCCCAGTCCTGGCCTGCAACCCTAGGAACAGATGAGGAGCCCCCTTCCCTTTTTCTCGGCTGTGAACCCTGATCTAGGCCTGGCTGAGGACCTAGGGATCCCCTGGCTCCTCTCTAAATGGTCCTGTACCAGCTCCCTTACAAGGATGGGGTGAGGGCATTTCACTGGCATCCCCTGCCAGGACCCCAACCCTGGAATTGTAGAGAGAGGGTCAATGTGATGTCTCTTGCCTGGGCCAAACTGGCCAGCTAGGTCTGAAAGGGCCTGGATAGCAGACTTGGGGATGGTCCCTTCCTCAGTGGGGGGTGAGCAGCAAGCATCTGTTCCCAGATTAAAATAAATCGAGGTAAATTAAGATCTTGCTGGAGGCTGACTGTGAGTGGGGTGTGGAGGAGGCTTGGAGGTAGGCAGCCCCTCCATCTGTCTGGGATCCTGGGAGTTGCCTGCCCCAGCCGCAGTGGGGACCTGGAGGTGGCTTCAAAGGGACCTGCCTCACTGGTGACCTTGGGTAGGTGACTGTAATCCCTGAGCATCAGTGTGCTTCTTTGGAAATGGGGCTGGGGGCTTTTGAGCCTGTATTCTAGTTCTGAAACCCATCTACCTCCTCCTTTGCAAGATTGTGACTCCACCCTGCTTAAGATGTTGGAGATTTGGGGATGAGAGAGCAATGAGTTTAGAGATACCCTCACATGGCTTGGTGGTCTCTGAGCCTTAGTTTACTGCACTACAAAATGGGTTGATGGTCACACCTAGGCATTGCTGGAAGGGCCAATCGTAAAACATGTTATTAAGCTGCAGTTGGAGGAACAGGGGCCCTGACACCTGGTCTCACCGGTGGGGCTGCCTAGGGCACACCCTGACCCACATACCATCACCCACGCCAGGGGCAAGCCAGTTCTTGGGCGGGGTCCTGGGCAGGAGGATGAGAGAAGTGCCAGGGCAGCCCATCACGTGTCCCTTGGAGATATGTCCTGAGAATAAATGTAAAGTGAACCCTGGGTAAGGAGTCAGATACCCCCACATTCAAATGTGGCTTCCCCTGCGTGTGTGTGTGCGTGTGTGTGTGTGTGTGTGTGTGTGGTTTTGCCCTTCAGTGCTTTGGTGTTCCCTGTTGTGGAATGGGCTGTCTTCCTCTCTTAAAGCATCAAAGACCGTGGGAGGCTGGGAGCGCTATAAAAGAGACATGATCACTATAATACTAATTGTGATATTACTGATCATAAATGGGGTCACAGCTGACTGGGAGAGGGGTGGACAGAGGGGAGTCTGCTGGGATGTTTGTCTGCTGTGTTTCTGAGCCTACCAGTCACATTTGGTGTTCAATGGGTGTCTGCCAGATGAAGTGATAAAGAACCAGGAAAGCAGTGGGAAGGACTGCAACATTTTTGAGTTCAGGCGCCTACTCAGGCTCTGAGTGCCTACTCAGAGCCCAGGTGCTATATTACATGGGGCGTATGCCTCAGTTTCCCTACTGAGGTGATGACTGAGATAAGACAGCTTCCAAGTGCCATTTTGATGATCAAGCCAGTTATGCGCATGGTCCCAGCCCTGGTGTCAGGGCCTAACAGTGAGCAGAGGCCTGACAGCCAGTCACTGAAGCAGCCTGGTGCCCAGCAGGCAGAATAGGTGGTCACTGGAAAGAAAAAAAAGCCCTTAAGTGGACCTTACTACTTGCAAACTAGAGTACAGCAGGGAGTAAGATGTCAGGTCCTGTGTCACAGGATCCTGGGGACTCAGAGGTCGGGTATAGCCCAAGGTCACCAGCAAGAGGTCAGGGACTCTGGGCACCCTGCCATGTGAAGAGCGAGAATCCTTCTTTGCTGACAGGGTTCCTGTGCTATTTCATCTGCTCCCTGGCCTGTCCACACACTCTCACAACCCCCAGAGGTCCAGGGCTTGGGAGAGGCATGGTGCATCTCCAGGTGGTGCCTTGAGCATGTATCCGACCCCCTCAGGAAGGACTCCATTCCCTAGTTACAGCAACTGGAGGATGAGGTCTTCCAGGTCAGCCAGTGACCGGCCATGTGACGTGGGCAAACCCTTCTCTGGCTTTACTTAGGGACTGCAGAGGCAGGAGGCTAGGTGCTAGTGGCTGACTTCCCCATCAGATGCTATGACTACTGTTTCTGAGACACAGTATTTTGATGTTTTAACTTCCTTTTAATTCAGATGGGGAAAATGAGCTTTTGGGTCAAAGAAAACATTTTAATAAATAACATTAATGTATTTGTCTTTGTGCCAGCACAGTTATAAAATAAGGTTTAAATTCTTTTGTTAATGGAGAAAGGAGCCCACAAAAGGCAGTATTTATTGCCTCAGGGTCCGTGACAATGCTAATACAACGCTGTGTTTTCTGTTTTCATCTCAGCACTGTTGCCCACTGGCTGTGCAGCCTTGGTAAGAGGACTGACCTCTCTGAGCCTCAGTGTCACCCTCTGTGAAGCAGGCATCATTGGTAGCCTTGGATGGTGAGATATAGAATGCTCACCCAGGGTTGGTGCTTAATTTGTGGGTGCTATTATTTCATAATTGTCATCACACGTTTTATTGCTCTGTAATAATTGCTCCAGACTGGGGGGACTAGGTCAGGGCCTTCAGTTTACCTACCTGTGAGTGACCAATGGGACTCCAAGCAGGCACGCTGCTCTGGGAGGGGACGTAAGGTGACGGTTGGGTGGTGGGCGGGGCGGGATGAGCTTCCTGTCCCCATTCACAGGGGCCTGTGCTTGGTGCTGACGGAAGTGGCAGGCCCTTGTGGCTGTCTCCTGGCACTAGCCGGGTCTTACTGGGGCCCCAGCCCCATTCGCTGCCCTGTCTGGTGAGTTCAGGCCCTGGTGCCACTCCCCACTCCCCGTAAGGACAGAAGAGAGACCTTCTGCTGCTTGGCTCGGGGAGGAACAGCAGGTATCACTTCCTGGCCTGGGTCCGACCCCGTTTGAGGGCCCTCTTCCTCTCTGCTCTTCTGCCCGTCATTATGGCAGGTCGAAGGGGTATAGAAGGGATGTGGAGACCCAGAGCCATGTGTGCTGGTTCTGAACTAGAGTTCTTTGACAAATCAGGGACAAAATCAGAGGGACCTGGGGGCAACAACTCACTGCTCTGTGCCTCAGTTTCCCTATTTGTGGAGTTAGGACTGAGTCTCATGGTGTGGTTGTAGAGAGTGAAAGAACTGGTTCTTATATGAACTGGTACTTGGATGAACTGAGCACACATGTAGCACTTGGGGTATGTGTGTGGGGAGGGACCATTTACTCAGAGTTGTAAAACATTAGTGAGATTCTTGGGTTTTGGGGAACTTGGGCCCATTGGCTCTTAAATCATCTAGCACAGCACTGTGGAGCAGCACCTTATCTGTGCTATGCAAGGCGGTCGCCACCAAGCTCATGTGGCTCCTGACTCCTGACAAGACTAGCACGGTGGAGAAGCTGGGGTTTCATTGTGCTAACTTTAAAATTAAGTTGCCATTTGGAGTGTATGATTCCTGTATTGATCAGTACACCTCTAAAAGATCTGGAAATATTTAGGATCTAGGTCATGGCCAGAATTAAGAAATGAATGAGAATTCAGGCCTTTTCCTTCTTGGGATATCAACCTCCTATGCCCTTTGCCAGACTGGGTTTTCTCAGAGGCCCCAGCATTGCCTAGCACAGTGTGGTGGTTGGCATTGTTTGCTGACATAAATAATTTTTTGCCTGTTAAACTCCTATTTGTATTTGAAAACCCCAGTGCCCATGCCCCCTCCTTCAGTGAAGAACCCCCCAGCCCTCATTCCTTCATATGGCCCAGTTTGGACTGTACAGGACTAGGGTGTCATGTCCAGCTCCATTCCCCTAGCTGAGGGTTCCTCAGGCACCAAATCCAGGCTGAATTCTCTCATGGGACATGGCATTGTCCTAACCTGGGTAGGCATATCGGTGCTGCTTGATTTACAGAAATCAAGGTACTAGGGGAATAAATGATCAAATTAAACTCACTTTCAAGATAGATAAACTGAGGATCAGCGAGGGGTAGCCTTGACTGAGTTCCTGGCTCAGGTCTTCCTGGTGAGGCCCAGGGAGCTTTCTCATTCTGAGGTCACCAGTCCCATCCCTGCTGCCACTACACTTCCCAGGCTCCCAGCTGCTGCTGAATTACCCGTGGGGTCATGAATTATGGATGAGGCCTGCAGGCTCCAGTGACAAACCCAGCCTCGAGAACATGCCAAGGGCACTGAGTGTCCCTCCTTTGCCCAGCAGCTTGGCTCAGTACCCACTGCAGGAGGACCTGGGGTTCCCCAGAAAGACCAGCCATTCCTCTTGTTTTGAAGATGGGAAAGTGAAGCACAGAACTGGACTGTGACTCAGATACCCTGTAAATACTGGCTTCTGGGGCTGAGGGTTCTAACTCATAGGGACACCAGTACTGGTTGGGTCTTCATGGTGAGAGTTGATGCATGAAATGGAAACCATTGTAGAGGGGCTAGGGAACACTCAAGGACACTTGGTGGGTCTGACCCCTGTGTCACACTGCGAGTATCCATATCTCACCATATCCTTTCCCCCTAGGGACTGCTCAGTGTGGAGTTGAGTGCTCAGTCTGAACTCAGCTGGTCCAGGCTATATACCCACTGTCACTTCGTAGCTGTATGTCCTTGACAAGTGGCTTCTCCTCTGGGGAAGGGAGGGGCTTAGTTTTCCCATCTGTGAATTGGTCCAGAATTTCTCTACCTAGGCTGAGCTCATCCAGTTACCCCCCCCCCAGCCTATGAATTCTTAATTGGGCTTAAAACCCCCAAGTCCCTTCCCCTAGTCTAGATTCCCTTTACCCCTCTCCTTCAATCTAGTCTAGCTCTGTCCCCATAGTCTGGGAACTACTTGGGGGCAGACCCAGAGCTAAGATGTTAGAGGTTCTGGCATGCTCCCAGCAAGGGGTTTTGGTTCCTCCTTTGTCCTTTCCCTCCTCCACAAAGGACAATTGGAGTTTCCCCTTCTCAGGTCTGAGTTGACCATCACTCTGTAACTCAGTTTTGCCTCTCTCCAGACAGGTACTAGACTGGAGCCTTACTCCACTGAGGCCATCAGTATGTCATACTTTGGGGAACATTTTTGGGTAAGTAATACCTCTCTTACATTGGTAAGGGCTCCTGGCAGAACTGTGGAAACTTTTATGGAGATAGGGGAACCTGAAAGCCTGTAGGCAGCCTTTTGGGCAGTGGAGATTTGCAGGAAGTAGAAATTAAAGTGGGAGGGGTCAGGCTGGATTTGAATTTATTATCTTCATGGCCCTGTGACTTTGGAAAGTCACAGTTTGAAAGGACAAGGACACTTGAAGCATAGAATGGCCATCTCTTACTTTAAGTTGCCCAGTGAGAAAGTGGAGTCAGAGTTCAAACTCAGGACCACCTTAAATTTCCAGGATCCAGGGTCATTCCAACCTGGGAATTTCCCATCTTTTCCATCTTGGAGAATTGGGGGATTTTCTTAACTTGATAGCTCATCCTTTTCTCCTTAGAGCTGGACCACACAAAGTGACCCAAGCCAGGGAACAGGGGTTTGAGGAGTTGAGGGGGAGGTGGTCCTGAATGAGACTATCCTGTTTTGATTCATTAATTCACTCCTTCCCTTCCACCCTATGCCCAGACAACTCTGGCAGATGCTGGGGTCCCCAAGAGACTCCATCTCATCATGATGCCAAATAGCCTTCAGTCTATTCAGAGATGGTCAGATGCCCTCAACCATACTGAGGGGGTGAGCCTAGTCTTGGGGGCCACCCAGGAAAGGGGCCAGACACAGACCCATGTTTGCCTTGGACTTTGAAGGCTGAGAGTTCCTAGAATATAAGAAAGGCATTCCATGCAAGGGGAACAGCCTGGGCAAAACCCAGAGGTACAACAGTGGGTGGCCATTTGAGAACACAAGGACTCCTACAGAGGCAGGCTAGTGGGGCACCACCAAGGATATGTGAACAGGAGAGTGGGGGAAGGACCAGGGAAGAAAGCCCCTTCCCCATATGCAGGCCCTGAGCTTACTGAGTGGAAGCCAGTTGCTGGGCAACTGGTTGTCCCTGGCAACAGGCCCTGCTCCCCTCCCTCTCACCCTCCCCAGCTGGGGTTTCTCTAACTGGCACTCACTTTCTTAAAGGGGCCGTATCCTCTTGCCACCCTGCAGGAGGCCTGACCTCTACCTCCTCCCAGGGGTCTGATTCCCTGAATTTGCCTCTGAATGGCTGTTTAACCCCCAGTGAGGGGCTGCCCCTCTCTGAACCCCTTTTGGTACCTCTGTATAAAGGGGGTGATGGTTTAAGGATCAGTCTGCCCACATTTTGGAACCCTGACAGCAGCACCTACAGTAATTTTAAATTTCTTTTAATGGCATGAGGCACCTACATTTATTTTAAATTCTTTGTAATTGCATGAGACATGCAAGCTCACTGCAAAAAATACAGATTAGCAAAGAGAAAATAGAAGCCACCTTCAATCCACCCACCCCCACCCACCCACCCAAAGATAGCCTAATGCAGAGTGGATAAGAGTTCTGGGTTTGGGATTTGAATTGGGCTCTGCTTGGGAGTTCTTGAACTGTGCATCTCCAAGCTCAGTTTCCCCATCTGGGAGAGGGAGATGAAATTCCTTCCTCCCTGGGACTGAGGGACTTTCCCTAGGATCTGTCTCTTTTAGTCAATACGGCAGTGGCATTTTGCTAGGTGGCACTGGGACCCTGGTTGGCCTAAAGGTGGCTCCTGTCACCAGAGATCAAGCCAGGGCTTTTCATTGGAGGCAGGGAGAGACTGGAGGCATACCAGGCACTAGGGAGCCATGGAGGAAGTGCAAACCGAAGATGGACCTAGGCAAGTTGTATTAGAAATATTCCTCTGGGACTGGCACTGGGTCAAGGCAGGAACCCACAGGTTCTGGTAGAAGACACAAGTCTGAGACGACTTCTCTTGGGGGACCCTCAGCCGCCAGCCTGGCTTGAGGAAGAAGACACTGCTGGGGGCTTTGCCAGGTCTGGGAAACCATCCAGCAGTTGGCTCTGAGTCAGCTCCAGATGCCCGCATGGGCAGCAGTGCCTGGTGCAGCCTCACCCGAGGATCCCCTGGGCAGGGCAGGCAGAGGGCTGCTGGGACTATATTCTGAGCCCTCACCTCTGTACAGCAGGTCTCAAGACCAGTTCAATTCTAGTATGATCTCACTGAGCACCTTGGGAGGCAGGTTCCCATTTGAGGAACTGATGAGGAAACTGAGACTCAGAGAAGTGAGGTTCAAAATGACCCAGTGCATAAAAGGGTTGGTGCTTAAACCTTGAAAGGAAGACTCCAGACATGAGAAGCAAGAAAGTATATTTCTCGGAACTGGAGGGAGCGACAGTGAACATATATTCAGAGGAAGGGTCTGATAGGTTCCTGTGAGAGGTAGCTGACAATGACCCTTGAGAGATGGAAGAATTCAGGTGAGTAGAAAGAGATTATATATTATATATGCTATATAATATATTATATATATAATACGTATTATATTATATATTATATAGATTGGTGAGCCAGGTGGTAGGAATTGCAGAGCACAAGTGCCATAGTGGGCGGGCATAGCATTGTCTTTGTGCTGATTGTCTCTTTGCTGGCGAGGCCAAGAAGCTGGGAGATGAGGCTGGAAAGGCAATTCCAGGCTAGGATTTTGAACTTAAGTTGGTGGGCAATCGGGAGCCACTGATGGTTCTAGCATGAAAAATAACTGTCAGGAGATTTGGGTTCAGACTGTATTGGGTCTGCCCTAATCTTGGTTTCAGTTTTTCTATTCATGAAGCAAGAAGGATTCTTTGGCAGTGACTTTGTCTTAATTCTTCAAGCTTCCAGGTGACCGGGAGGGAGAGCCCCCTAGGTTGGAGGAAGATGGAGGAAGTCCTCCATTTATAGGGAACTGCTAAACACTGCTGAAGGGGTAGCTTGGGAACTAAATAACTTCAGATACCTCCATGAGCCTCCTCTTTCAGTCCTAATTGCAAAGCCCTATTTGGTGCTGAAGTGTCTTCCAGTCTCCCAGAACCCACCCAACCACCCATTTTAGTTGTTGAGATTTAAAACCCTACATAGATAGAACCTGGCCAGCATTAAAACTGTCATGTTGTATTTTTTTCTGTTCCTTTCATTATAGCAAGGGATCCTGATTTTTCATTTAGAATGGTGGTAAAAGTTGCAATCTTAAGTAAATGCATTTGGAGATAAACCGACAAACTTAAAGGAAAATGTTAAGTAACTACTACCACCAATTAGTAAAAAAATAGGTTGCCTGTAGGGCTGTGGGGGCCCCTGATACAGGTCATCTGGTATTTGCTTGATTCCTATAGGAAAGGTAGATTTCCTATCCTCATTTTAATGAAAGTTCAGAGGGACAGTGACTTCCTGGTTCATGTAGCACAGCCCTGCCCCCCCCCCCCACCAGGGTGACCCAGAAGGAAAGAGGTTGGTGAGTCCTGGGAGAGGTGTCAGACCCAGGCCTACTTTGGTGGGGTCTCAGAAATGGAGTTTTCATGTTGAGAAGGATGGAAAAGATGACACCTGTGACATGAACAACAGGGGTTCCATCACAAACATGAGCAGTTGTGTGGGAATGCCCCTTTCAGGGGTGTGTAGCCCAAAGCTTAACTCGGCAAATTTAAAATTTGAGCTCTCTCAGATTCTACTTCTTTTAAAGTTTACTTTTCACTTGCTTTCAAATCTTCCCTGTGAGCATATGCTCCCTCACTTATGCAAAGATGCAAGCGGAGAATAGAGGGGAAGAGACTGAGGGAGACAGAAACAGAGGCAGAAAGACACAGAGAAATAAAGAAAGAAAGATGGAGACACAAAGACAGAAAAATAAAATTGGAGACAGACAACTCCCTTAACTGTGGCAAAAAAAGTCCAAACTTCTTCCTGATTGGACCAAGATTTATGAACCAATCCTTGTGACCAGGAGGAAATGCAACCAGTGGGTTGGCTTAGGGTTGAACAGTCTTCCAAGGGAGTGGACTGCTGGTGTTCTGTGCCCCAGTTGCTAGGCAACTGTGATACCCTCTTCTTCCCCTCTCTGAATCTTCACCCTCCTGCTTCTCTGTAGGGGGAGAAGAACCATGGCTTCGAGGTCCTGTACCACAGCGTGAAGCAGGGGCCTATCTCCACCAAAGAGCTGGCTGACTTCATTCGGGAGAGGTGAGGGGCCCCCTTCATCCAGGCTTTCCTCCTGGCCACCACTGGCTCCACCCACTTCTACTGCTTGCCCATCCAACACTGGCCATTCCAGATCCAGATCCCTGGGACCTCTAGGGACAAAACAGCCTCGAAGACCCTCAGAACCTGAGTTTCTCAACACTCTTAGCTTATAATCATTAATCCCCAGGAATCTAACACCTCCTCCTGAAGAAGTGATAAGATAACCAATTTCACAAGGGAAATTTTGAAAAACAGTCTTGTGCCCTGAATATGATGCAAGAAAACATAAGATGAAATAATTTCTATTTCAGCTAGTAGATGCTCAAGATAACTGTATTCCAGGAAACATAATGAACTGGAATTGCAAAGCAGCCTTCTGCTCCCTGCCTGCACAGTGATTGGATGCCCATTAAATCTGGGCAGAAAGTCCAGAAGGTTATAACAGGATTTTTTTCTTCACGACTATCAGGCAGGAAGAGTCTGAGCCACTGGGACATGGGCAACCCTTTATTTTGTGGACCCTCAGCACCTGGATACATCCACTCTTCCCTGTGGTACCCACCAGGGCCTCTATCAGAAACGCTCCCATGGGTATTTACTTTGAATATGATGATTGGGATTAAAAAAAAAAAAAGAAAGAATGAACTGGGCCCACTACTTCCCCAAACAAAATTGAAGCTCTGTTAATCAGGTTGAAAATGTGAGTGGGTACTAGGTAGGCATTTGGCAGTATCTGTCCAAGTGGAAAACATGAATCTGTCTTCTGCAATTAAATGAGACAGTGCATATGCAATGTTTAACATAGCTTCTACCTTTATATTATGAGCTTAGACTCTTCTACCTGCTGCTGCTCTTACTGTTGCTAATAAAACGCATTACTTAAGGAAAAAAACTCCTCCGTGAATTTCCAAAATGCCTCCCCTAGTAGAGGACTTCTCATTGAGAGTTGTTGTTTGGGTATTTGAAATGGGGAAATCAAGCAGGTGGAAGGTGGTGAAGTGACAAAGCCTCTCTCCCATGGATGCTGAGAACTTTCCCCATCTTTCTTCTATCCAGGGCCACCATTGAGGAGACCTACTCGAAGGCAATGGCGAAACTTTCCAAACTGGCCAGCAATGGGACACCCATGGGGTAAGTGGGCCATGGGTGGGGTGAAGGACTACACCCATGTCGGTGTTGTGGGTGACCAGGACCAAAGGGACTTTAGGAGCCTGCCCCTGGATTGGTATATCTTCACACACGTGTATACAGAGGAGGAAGTCAACCCTCCTGATCTGGAGGCTAATTAGAAAGAGGAAGGCATATCATTCATTCACTCTCTGGTTTATATATTCATTCAACAGTAATTTACTGAGAACCTATTATATGCCAGGCACTGTTCTAGGCACCAGGAACCCAGTGGCAACCTAGACAGATAAAACCCCCAGTGACCACCATGCTGTGCTCATGCCATGTGCCCCTGGGATGTGTAATGAGACAGATGTGCAAAATGTCAGGAAGGGAAATGAAATTGGTGCAGGAGAGGCAGGTGTTTCCTCTTTCATGAGCAGAGACCTCATAACAAGAAGCCTGTTTGGAGGCACAAGCAGGCAGCTCAGGACAAAAGCCCTGAGGCTGGTATGTTTAAGGAAGAGCCAAAAGACAGGCAGGGCAATAGGGCCTGAGGGAAGTATAGGTGGAGAATGGGAGTGCACGTAGGGTGAGGGGTCGCAGGAACCGGACACACAGGTGACTTTTAGACCAAGTTGTGATGTGGTTCTGTTGGCATCTGCAAAGTTCCCCGTAGCTGCTGTGGGACAAAGCTTGTGCTGGGGCAGAAATGCAGACAGCTAGGAGGGAAGGTGGAAGGGTGGGTAGAGGAAGGAGGGGACTTCTGAGGTGAAAAGACCACACAATTTGGGTTGGGTGAATTGAGTCGTAGATGCCAGTGAATATCAGGTAGAACCTGGAGTCCAGAGTCAGGACTATGGGGGCTCAGGGCTGGTTTTGAATTCCAGCTCCGATGTTCACTCACTGTGGGGTCTTGAGTGAGTTCCAGTTTCCCGTTCTGGCAGTCTGCTCAAAAGGTTGCAGTGGAGATTAAAGAGTTAGTGCATGTTAATGCTTAGCTGGCCCTGGTGCGCAGTAGCACCTCAGGCAATTCCAGCCTTGCTGTCTGAGAGGACCCCAAGGGGTTGGATCTGTTGGATCCTAGGTGTGATTCCACCTCTCCCCAGGACCTTCGCCCCACTTTGGGAGGTCTTCCGTGTCTCCTCGGACAAGCTGGCTCTCTGTCATCTGGAGCTAACCCGGAAACTGCAGGACCTTATCAAGGATGTGCTTCGTTATGGGGAGGAGCAGCTAAAGACCCATAAGAAGGTGAGTGCCTGGGTGTATTGGGCAGGACATTCGAGCAAGCTCCAAGGAACCCAGATCTTCTAGAGCTCTGGAATCTCTATAGTCTTTGGTGTGTAACTCTGAGAATGTCAGTCAAACCACAACTTCAAATCTAGAATTTCACATACCTGAACATTGTCAGATCTCTGAAATTTAAATTCCACCTCCGAGCATTCTAGAATAAAAGAATTTCTGGCATTCCAGTTACAGCTCTGAGCATTCTAGAGCATTCTAGAGCACCAGCATCCAGACCAGAGGCTACAAAACACAGTTTGCCACCAGCCACACTCTAGTCTGCCATCTGTTTTTGTACAGCCCCGTGAGCTAAGAATGTTTGCATGTTTTTAAATGGTTGGGGAGAATATACAAAAAAAGAATAGTATTTCATGAAATCTGGTACTCCAGATTTCAGTACCAGTAAATAAAATTCATGCACAGGCACACCCTTTGGTCTACCTATTATCTGTGGTTATTTTCCAGTTACAACAGTGAGTTCATTGTGACAAGTCAAAGACATTTCCCTTTACAGAAAAAGTTTACCAACTTCTGACCTAGAGCTTAGAAGCTGTAGGTTTTGTTATTTGACATTTCTGCAACTTTAGACTCATGCATGCTCATGCCTCAAACTCTCAGGACCCTCAGAGGTTCAAAGCTTGTCATTTTAGAGTCATGGATGCTTTGAGTTTATAGAACCTCTGCAGTATTAAACCCCCCTAAAAAAGGGAGTTGGGGACAGGTAACGGATTTATGGTGGAGTAAAGAACTACTATCATTTCTCCCTTATAACCTTAAAACATTTAAAATTCAAAAGTCCTGGGCACACCAGGAAAACAGAGAGACGTGAATCTTTGTGTCTGAAGGGTATGAAGGTGGTAGAACTGCAATGGAGGTGGTAAGGCCACCAAAACTATCTGCAGACCAGACTGGGGAAGGAGGGGCAGAAACAGTGTGGACATCTACACTTTTGACCCCTGTGAGCCGCATAGGGAAGGAAGAAAGTCTCACTCTGCAAACAGGACCTGGGAGGTTGGCCAGGTTGCTGTGGGGATATAAGCAAGAGCAGGAGCCCTGGTAGAGTAGTAGCAACAGAGGCTTCACGCACAGGACAAGACCAGGCACACTCTCATAGGCTGAAGGAGCAACAGAGCAACCATGTGCTCAGGTCTGGCCCCCCACCATGTCTCTGGTACAGAAAAGAGAAACCTTTAACTGAATTGCATATTACTGGGGAAAAGAAAAAAAGGCCCATTTACTGTTACACTGTTCACAGCATTTTAGTCAACAGAGAACTGCAGATATGATGGTGGTTCAGTACTCCCATACAGCCTTGGTGTATAGAAGACTATACCATCTAGATTTGCGTCATTACAGTTTATGTTGTTCGCATAACAGTGAAATAATTTAGTGATGCAATCTCCTACATATCCCCATTGTTAACTGATGCACGACTATAACTCAGACACACAGAAAGAGGAGCATGCCAGCAAGTCTGATGAAAAATCCTGAGGATTAGAATGATAGATCTCCAGAAGTCAAACTTCAAGACAGAATTTTGTGCTAAAATTGTCAGTGTAAAAGTTATCATGAAGAGACTCAGTAAACTACAATAAAATACCAAATAGCACCTTCCTGGTCTCAGGAAGAAAATTTAAGGAAAAGAAAAAGTACTTCACCAAAGTGAATATGAGTCTATAAAAGAAATTCAAGATATGAAGAAACTCTCAATATAAAGAATTTAATAAGTAAAATGAAGACTTATGGAAAGCAGGATAGGTCTTAAAGAGGAGAGATTTAGTACAATTGTATAGAATAGACATATAAAAATGACTAAGGTGGAAAAAAGAGAAATAAGATTTAGAAAGATGACGAGACTTTGAGAACTATCAGATTCTATTAGGAAAGCAAATATCAGGGTAATGGATATCCCAGAAGGTAAAGATAGGGAGAAGGGAGTCACAGAGCTTAATAACTTAAAATTCACAAATCTGGGGAAAGAATTAAAAGTTCATGAGCCAATAGAACACCTAACTATCTAAATGCAGAAAGACCACACTGATATAATAAAATTGTCATAAGTCAACAAAAAAAATATTAAAGATTGCTAAGGGAAAAAATATAACTTATAAAATCAACCTCAGTCACTTATCATTGATTTCTTAGCAGACACTATAGGCCAGGAGAGAGTAGAATGACATATTCAAAATAATGAGAGATAAAAACTACCAATTAGGAGTACCCTACTCCATAAAACTAATTCCAGTATGATGGAGAAATAGAAATTTTCCCAGACAAGAGCTGATAGAGTTCACCACCTGCCTTGCAAGAAATTCTCACACATAGAAAGGAGTTTTTATACATAGAAAGCAAAATTAACCTTGAGTAAGATAAAAATAGACAGAATTAGAAGGTTGCAACTATATTCTAGTATTAGGTGTAGAATAGTTAAGTATAGCACAAAAGGTGAAAGGAAAGAAACGGTAAAAACAACTATATTTACTTCAATTTGACAATGAATCTGCAGTACAAAAAAGGATAAATCAGATTACAAAAATCATTAAAGAGGAAGATGAAAAGAACAGAATTCTGTAAAGGTAATAATGACAAGATGATTCCAACACAATAAAAAAAGTATCTTAATTTTTTAATAACCTCATGGTAAGCACACATACACACACACACACACACAAATCTGTAGCAGAGACATAAGGGCTGAAAAAAGAAACTGAGAGAATTATTGTGGAAAACTGCTCAAGTAAAAGGGCAGATAGAAACAAGGAAAAAGAAACAGTGGAACGTTGGAACAACCAGAAAATAAAAAATAAAATGAAAGTAGTAAGTCCTTATATATCAGTAATCATTCAAATGTGAATGAACTAAACTTAACAATCAAAAGGCACAGAGTGATTGTGTGGATTGGAAAACAGGCCCCCACTATGTGCTTACAGGAGACTCATATCCATTCTAAAGACAAATATTCATAGTAAAGGGTAGGGAAAGATATATCAAGGGAACAATAAAGAAAACAGGCACAACTGCTGTGCTCATATCAGATAAAATAGACCTTCAGGGAAAAAAGATAATAAAAGGAAAAAGATGAACACTATGTAATGATAGAGGAGTAAATCCCTCAAGAAGACACAATAATATAATGCTCTTCATGTGCTTAAATATTAACATGCTTAAAGGGAGAATTAAACAGCAACACAATTATCGTAGGGGACGTTAACACCCCAGTGTCATCCAGATAGAAATTTAATAAAGAAACAACAGCCTTAAATGACTCATTAGATCAACTGGACATAATAGATATATATAGAGAACATTTTCTAAAGCATCAGAATACAGATTGCACTTGAAACATTCTCAAGAATAGATCAAATATTCGGACACAAAACAAATCTCAATAAATTTGTAACGATTGAAATAAAATCATAACAAGCATATTTTTTATCATAATGCTAAGAAACAGGAAATTGACCATAAAAGGAAAGCTAAAGAAGTAACATTTATGTATAGAGACTAAACTGTGTTCCTGAGCAACTATTGAATCAGTGACTAAATCAAAGGAGAAATTGTAAAAAATCAACCTGAGACAAATGAAAATGAAACTGTAACCTTCTTGAATCTATGATGTACACCAAATGGGTACTAAGAAGGAAGTTAGTTAAATTAGCAATTCGGGCCTCCCTCAATAAATAAGAAAATGCTTGAATAAACTATCTCACCTTACATTTAAAGGAACTGGTAGAAGAAAGCAAAAAGCAGTAGGAGGATTAACAAAATTGAATAGAGTAGAAATAAATGAAATAAAAAAAGATAATAGCAAAGATCAGTGAAACTCAGAGTTGGTTCTTTGAAAAGATAAAGTTGACAAATCTTTAGTGATACTCAACTAAGAAAAAAGTTTATATAAATAAAATTAGAAATGAGAGAGGAGAAATTACAATAAATACCCCCCCAAAAAATCATAAGAGACTTCTATGACCACCGAGATGCCAAATTGGACAACCTAGAAGAAATGGATAAATTCTTAGACTCATACAACTTCCCAAGACTCAATCAGGAAGAAACAAAAAAACTGACAGATCAGTTACTAGTAAGGAGGTTGAAATGGTAATCAAAACCTCTCCTAAAAGTAATCTAACCCCCCCACCCCAAAAGTCCAGAACTAGACAGTTTCACTGTTGAATTCTACCAAACTTTCAAGGAAAACAGAGTACCCATCCTTCAAAAACTCTTCCCAAAAATTGCGGAGAATGGGAGACTTCTTAATATTTTTTGATGTCAACATTGCCCTGATTTCTAAAACCAGTCAAGAACACTCGAAAAAGGAAAAGTGCAGCTCAGTATCTCTGATGAACATAAATGCCAAAATTCTCATCAAAGTCTTAGCAAACCAAATTTAATGATACATTAAAAGGACCCCATTCCAGCCAGGCACAGTGGCTCATGCCTGTAAGCTTCAGCCTATGAAGCGTCTGGGGCTAGGGATCATGGTTCGCGTCCTGCTCAGGGCAACACAGTGAGACCTAGTCCCAAAAAAATAGCTGAGCGTGGTGGTGCATGCCTGTAATCCCAGCTATCTGGGAAGCTGAGGCTGGGGATTGCTTGAGTCCGTGGTACCCCGGGCAAGTGAGCCTGCGGTTCCACGGGCAAACATAGTGAGACCAAGTCTCAAAAAAAAAAAAAAAAAAAAAAAGGACCCCATTCCATGATCAGATAGGATTTATTCCGGGAATGCAAGTCTGGTTTGACGCATGCAAGTCAATCAGTCGACATGACATGTCAGTCACATCAGCAACACAAACCATGAGTACAAACCTCTCAATAGATACAGAATACACATTGACAACATTCAGCACTCTCAATGAAATGGGCATAAAAGGAAAGTACCACAGTTTATTAAAAGCCTCATATTACCCACAGCTAGCACCTCCTGCAGTGTTGAAAAACTGAAAGCTTTTTTTTCTAACATCAGGACCAAGACAAGTTGCCCACGCTCACCGCAGCTATTCAACGTAGTACTCAAAGTTCTAGTCAACACAATAATATAAGTAAAAGAAATAAAGGTGTTCAAATAGAAAGAAGAAAACTGTCAGTATTTGCAGATGATACGGTTTTATTCATTAAAAACCCCTAAAGACTGAAAAATCTAGAAATAAGTGGTATAATAAAGTTGAATGTACAAAATCAATCTGTAAAAATCAGTGGTGTTCCTGTACACAGTGAAAGAGAAATTTCACTAAAAAGAATAAAATACCTAGCAATAAATTTAATCAAAGGGGCAAAAGAAAGAACTGTACACTAACAAGTATTAGACATTACTAAAAGAAATTGAAGAAGAGAAAACAAATGGAAGGAAGGTATCATGCTTTCTGAAGTGTCAGACAAAGCAATTACCATACGAACGAAATCAAGGAAACTAAGCAAATGACACCTGGTTTATATGGTAAGAACAAAGTAGTGGTTACCAAAAGGGAAGAGAAAAGAGGGTTAAACTGGGAAATGTGTCAACCTTAAGCTGAGGAATAGACTAGGCTTTGTATATACAATGTTTTGTGAGGCCAGACACCTGAAACCTTATGTTGTAGAGGAATATTACTTCAGTTTTTAAAATGGAAGTCAGTAGTAATTAATGCCACTGAACTGTATACTTAAATGGCTGAGATGGCCGGTTTTAGGTTTTGCGTGTTTTACCATGATTTCTTTCAAAAACTTTGGGAGTCAAGGAAGATTTCTATGGGCTGGAAAAATCTTGGAAATGGATCATTAAATACAATAAGCAGTGAGTTAAACAGCGCAGACTGCCACCATTTGTCATCAAAAATAGACTAGAACAAACACATTTGCTTCATGTAGGGATAATTTCTGGAGAAGTTTCACTGTAACAATAGGGGACTCCAAGGCTGGGGCTGGAAATGCTAGGAGTCAGAGTGTGAAAGGTTTCATGTTTGTTTGTTTTTTTAAATCACTGACTTAAGCCCTTAAAATGTTCTGAAATATAAATTAAGTATGATATTTCCTATTCTGGACACTGAAATTAAGGCATACTCAGACAAAGTATTCTGTGATACCTCAAGTCCTAGGAGTGTTTAGGAAGCTGGAAATTTCATGGTGTATCCCTGGGGTTCACCCAGGTCCTGCATGCCTGGAGGGGCTTCTAACACCCAACCTTGCCCCCAGTGCAAGGAGGAAGCGGTGGGCACCTTAGATGCTATACAGGTACTCACAGGTGTCAGCCAGCTCCTGCCCAAGTCCCGCGAGAATTACCTGAACCGTTGCATGGACCAGGAGCGACTGCGCAGGGAGAGCACCAACCAGAAGGAGATGGACAAGGTGAGTTCCGAGCCCAAGTGGGTCTGGTGGGTTTGCACAAGGATTCATGCATGGGGCTGCTGGCTGGGATAGTGCAACCTTATCATAGCATAATGGTTATCGAAACTGCATGTGGTCACCACACCCTGGGCACCCCAAGGAGTCTACCTGCCAGTGACAGAACCCCAAAGGAAGCACCCGGAGTGTGCCCTCCCTACCTTCTCTCCCGGTCCCCTGTATCTCTTAGGCAGAAACCAAGACCAAGAAAGCAGCTGAGAGTCTGCGGCGCTCTGTGGAGAAGTACAACTCAGCTCGTGCTGACTTCGAGCAGAAAATGCTAGACTCAGCTCTGGTAAGAACTGGGGTTTCTGTGTCTGCCAGGCCTGCACCTTCCAGGCCCGGGATGGTATGGGACTGGGGAGTCCGGAACCTTCCATACTCTCAACTCCTGGGAACCTAAGAGTCACAGATTTAAAGTAGTCAATGCTAGAGCCAATTGGCCACTAATACTGATGTTTTTAATGTTTTAAAGCCAAAGCATTATTGTGCCTCAGTTTCCCCATCCCAAAAATGAGGACAGTGATACCACCTGCCTCACAGAGTTGTTAGGATTAAATGAGTCACTATATGTAAATTTTCAGACTAATACTAGGTACATAAAAACCACTCTATGAGCTATTATTGTTAGTATTTCTATTATTACTGATGAGGCTTTTGAATTGGTAGAGCCTGTCTTAGACATGGGTCAGGTGTCTCATGTCATTTCATCATGCATGAAAGACCTAGGCTCCACCCCTCACCAGCTGTATAATTTCTTTTCAAGGTCTTTTTACCTCTCTGGGCCTCCATCCACAGACGAAAATCAGCGTGGCATCTCAAAATTAGGAATCAACTTATTTTTCTGCTTTTGTGGTTAGAAAGTTGCAAGTGATAGAAACCTTTGTTCAACCCAGCAAAGATTTGTAAGCTCAGAGAACTGAAAATTTCAAGGGGGGAAGGGTGTGGACTTCAGGCATGACTGGATCCAGGTGTTCAAACAGGCTGGCAGGAAGTTGTGTCACTATGTTTCTCAAGTCTGTTTTCTTCCTTGGGGGCTTCACTCCCGGACAGTGTGTGTGCAGCAACATAGTGACCAGCAGTCCCCACATGCATCCCACCAACTCATTGACTCGACATGCAAGTGTCTCTTTTCTCGTAGTTCTGCAAAAGTCACAGAGCACACTCTCCTTGGCTCCTTCCCCAATCAGTCACCGAGGCCAAAGAATGGAGTGTTCTGATTGCTTAGACTGGCCCATGTGGCCACTCTTGTGACCCCACCTTCCCATTGTCCCCACCCCTCCTGCTTCAGCGCTTCCAAGCTGTGGAAGAGACCCATCTGCGGCACATGAAGGCATTGCTGGGCTCCTACGCCCACTCAGTGGAGGACACCCATGTGCAGATCGGGCAGGTAAGTCGGACTAGGAGTGGGGAGGGGGGTGCTGGCAAAGAGGGCCCTGTCCCTGTCCAGTTACACACTCTCTCCACCTGACCCAGGTGCATGAGGAGTTTAAGCAGAACATAGAGAATGTCAGCGTGGAAATGCTGCTGAGGAAGTTTGCTGAGAGCAAGGGCACAGGCCGGGAAAAGCCTGGTGAGTTGGGACTTTGGGGAACTTGGGCTTTGGGGCCACAGCTACAGGGGAAGAACTGAATTCTAAGGGTGGGCGTCTGGATTTTCCTGGGAAAAATGGGCTGATGGTAAATCTAATTCTGCAGCCCTCATTGAAGAGCATTTGATGCCTGCTTTTGTGTAGAAGTCTCTTAGAACCAGATAGCAGAGGGGTCTTGAATGCCAGGCTCAACTGTTTAGATTTTAGGATACTCAAGGGAGCCCACTGAAGGTTCTTTAGCAAAAGATGAATTTGAAAATGTTCAGACGCAGGGTTAGGGAAGAGTTGAGAGCAAAAGTATTGGGGTAAGAATGGATTTGGGTCTTGAGCATTTGCTGTGTGTCCTTGGCAATCTGTCTTGGCTTCTCTGAGCTTCAGTTTCCTCAATGATAAAGTGGAGATTATAATTATCTTTACCCAATGCTGTGAATATTGAGTAATTTTGATGCAGAAAAAGGGCAATGTGTGTACCTGGTATACAGCAGACATTCCATAAATGCTGGTACACAGTTTATGTCCCCATGTCTCGTCAGCCACTAAGGTCTGTCTGTCTCTCTGCTGTCTGAGTTAGCTCAGACCTCCCTACTCTGTGTAGACCTGTTTTCCCTCTTCACTGTGCCGGATCTGCCATGCCCTGTTCCTATTCACACAGCCTTTATGGGTCCCTGTCATTCTTAGGAAGAGTCCCAGCTCCTTATTCTGCTACTTAAGACCCAGCCCCTTGTACTGGCTCATCCCCAGACCCCCCAAGTTCCATCCAGAAATGTTCAAATGCACATGGAAATCACTCAGGCATCCTCCCCTCCAGCCCACACTAAGATGACACTGCCCAGATGAGCCGGACTCCTTGGTCCACCCACTCATTCTGTGAGACTGGTTCAGTTTCTTGGCTCTTGCCCTGTGCCCTGACTGCCCTTGAGCTTGGATTCAGGGACCACAGGGTGGCCTAGGGTGTATGCTCCCCTTCCTAGTCTCCTCAGTCTCCTCTCCTGACTGAGCTTCTCAATATCTTCTGTCTCAGGACCTTTGGATTTTGAGGCATACAGCGAGGCCGCCCTGCAGGAAGGCAAGTACGTCTGGACCTGGATGCCCAGGCTGGACCATGTGGACAAGGGAGGCAGATAGGAATGGGAAGGGGACACCTCCAGGACTCAACTGCACCCCCCCATCTGTCCTCAGCAATGAAACGTTTGCGGGGATCCAAGGCCTTTCGTCTTCCAGGACTGAACCGGCGGGAGCGGGAGCCACCAGCAGCTGTGTAAGGAAGCACCCCCACCCAGTCCTAACCTAAGCTAATCTGGGGTGATTCCCCCTGCCCAGGCTAGCCCAGAAATCCTCTGCTTGGAGTCACCCAGGACTATTTCTGTTATCAGCTAGTCTAGAATTCCCACTACCCAGCCTAGACCAGGAGTACCTCTGTCCTAGGCTAGCATAGTACGACTGCTCCTCAGAGTCCAGAATTCTCCTTGCTGAGGCTAGGCCAAGGGCTGCCTGCCTGGGCCCAGAGTCCTGCCACCATCCAGCCTGGCTCTGCGCCTACCCCCACCTAATCTAGCTGAGTAGTTCTTACTTGGCCAGGATGAGCACCGAGTCACCCTGCTCAAACAAGTACCACATCCTTCATGTGCCCATAGGGTTTCCCCTGGCCAGCCTAGGATTCTTCTCTTCCAAGGCCAGCCCTGCCATTTCCCTGCCCACAGCCCCTACCTCCCCTTGTTTCTCAGGCTAATCCTTCAGAGTAGCTCCAGGCTTCCTCCCTTCCAAGTGGTTTGCGAACACCTCCCACTTGACTAGTCCAGATCCACCAGCCTTCACCCCAAGTAAACTGCAGGGTCCCACCGCCTACAGGGTATCGCGGGACAATATTACAACCAAGGGCCTGTCTCCAGGAGACATGTCCCAGTGTTGAGGTGACAGGGAGCAAAAGAGTTAGGGAGCTAACACCAACTTCTTTTTATCTACCCCCAGAGGTTCCCTGGAGCCCGATTCAGGGGTGAGTACTCTAGGAGGGGCCAGATCAGGATGTAAGTAGGAAGGGTTGAGTCCCCCAAAGCCCAGAGCTCAGAGAACTGAAGGGGGCAGAGCATTGGGGCCAGGTTCAGGGCCCACCTGTGCTGCAAACTCCTGTGGACCAGGTAGGAAGGACTGATGTCCTACATAGTCCTCCCCCTCAGGATGGGTAGGGGCACCTTCTGTTCCCTGAGAACCCTGCCCACACTTGGGGGAACATAGCTTTTGCCTTCGGGTTATTTTTAGGTCTGAGCAAGAGCCTGGAGGCGGGTATGGGTGGGGATGCAGCATGGCTGGCTGAAATGGAAGTTTCTGTTAGGAGAAGGCTGACACACCTTTCCCCCCAGACATGTCCAGAAGTGGATGAAGAAGGTTTCACTGTCCGGCCTGATGTGACCCAAAGCAATATCCTCTGGAACCCCCTGGAAGCCAGCCATTAGCACAGCAAGGACAGGCTTCTCTGCATGCACCCTGGGTGGGGGTCCTCCAGAGGGGGAAACAGATTCAAAGGCAGACACCTGTCCTGTGGGGTCAGGAATGGTCAAGAGGAGGGTTGGCTTACCCCAGAGGAGGATTGAAGAGGGTTTTCTAGAGGAGGGGGACACCATTGTGCAGGTTTAGTAGCAACACCGGAGTTTATTAGTTAGGGGATGGCATGCTGGTCCAAAGGCTTGTAGGGTGGAAGAAGGGAGGGAGGGCAAAACATGGTGTCAGAGACGCCATGGTGAGAGATGGCATTGTGCCCAAGGGGTTTTAACAGGAAGGGCTGTGGTCAGACTTGAGGACCCTAGAGGAAGAGCCCGTGTCTGGATCCCTTTGGCCCCTTGACTATAGTGCACGCACAGCTGAGCCTTCCCGCTTCTCATCCAGCGACTCCGACTTCGACGATGAGGAGCCGCGCAAATTCTACGTGCACATCAAGCCTGCCCCTGCCCGAGCCCCAGCCGGCAGTTCTGAGGCTGCAGCTGAGCTCAGGGCTACAGCCGGCAGCCTCATCCTTCCTCCAGGCCCAGGGGTGAGGTGTGGGCGGGGTGCTCCTGCTAGGGCTGGTAGGGTTGGCTGGATGCCCCACCCTGATGCCACCCACTTTGTCCTCAGGGCACTATGAAACGTCATTCTTCACGTGAGTCGCCTGTTCAGGGGGTTTCCGGTTTGGGGTGGAGCCCGCCGAGGGAGGCCTGGGGCCTGGATATGAATGTGGGCTGGAAGCTCAGTTCTGCTGTTTGATATAGGGCAGATTGCTTACACACGTCGACCCTCAGTTTCCTCTTCTGCAAAATGAGGTCACTGTAAGGATTGCACGAGAACTGAAAGGAGGACTGGTGCCTAGAAAGAAGCCAAGACCTCTAGACAGATTGACTCGTATCTGATTCCTCTCTGCCAAGTTTACAAGTGACCTTGGCAGCTGACTGAATGATCCTGAGCACTGGTCTCCCAATCTGCCAAGTGGGAACAGTAGGGCACTAGGAACCACCCACCATTAGCAATCCTCTCTGTGCACCCTGGGGAGCCTTCAGTGTGCATGACAGTGCAGTGTGCACAGATCCCAGTGTAGATGCTAGTCCTGTAGGATCAGGGGTGGTCAAAGGGGGTGGTACTAGGTTACCCCAGAAAAAGAGTCAGGAGGGCCTCCTGGAAAAAAGGCACCAGTGTTGGGGTTTAGGCGTTTGCTAACAGGGAAGGTTGAATTTAATCAAAGGTTTTGCTGCATCTCTTGTAGGGGATGCTGCTGGGAAACCACAGAGGCCTCGTTCTGCCCCGAGGGTCAGCAGGTAGGTTCTGTAGGGCTGGGGCACTGGGATTGAGTGAGTGATCAGCTGGAAGCCGGTCTACTTCCCTTCCTCCTCCCCTGCACTCCCCATGTGTTTCTTCCTCCCCTTCTTTCACCCTGACAGGGAGTTTAGGGCATGCTGTTTTTGAGGGACCCCTTACTCGTTTGATGAGCACTTGCTGAGCATCTGCTGTGTAGTGGTGCTGTTTGGGTTCTAGGGATTCATGCCAAGTCAGCTCCCTCTTCCAGAATTATATCAAGTGGTTTAGATTTTTAAGAATAGCGAGTAAGTTCCAGCATCTTCAGCCTTCTAGATGCTGTGAAGGGGTAGGAGTGGGCAGCTTTAGCAGATGCCAGATGGCAGACGGCTTCCTAGGGGCACTTTGATCTGAGGCCCGAAAAGGGGTGGGAGGTGGCTGCAGAGAGAACCGGGGGAAGAGCTCAAGACCCGGAGGCACAGATGCAAAGTCCCTGAGGTGGGGGGAAGCGCGGAAACCAGAGAAGCCTCATTCCTCTGTGCACTCTGCCCCCCAGCTGTACAGAAAAGGCTCAGTCGGATGAGCAGGTTTCCAAGAACCTCTTCGGGCCACCTCTAGAGTCTGCCTTTGACCACGAAGATTTTACAGGTGATGGGGGAGGGGCTGTATGCTCATGGGAGAGTCCAGTGGGGGAATGTGGGGGTTGACTGGCGGGTAGACATGGAAGAGTCATTTGTGGGTCAGTGTGTGTATGCTGGGGGTAGTGAAGTAGGCACAGCCACAGTGCCAGAGGTGGGACCTGCAAGGTGGGGTCTTTGTGGCAGGAGGTAGGTGGACATGGGTGTGGAAGTGAGCAGAGATGTACAGATCCTTCCGGGACAGGTCCGGGCAGGTACTTCCTCAGCCATAGGTGAGTCCTGAGGGAGGATGGACTGGACCAGTGGACGGGCTCTGGAGGTGGCCGCTTTCTTCCTCCCCCAGGCTCCAGTAGCCTCGGCTTCACCTCCAGCCCCTCGCCTTTCTCTTCCTCATCTCCCGAGAATGTGGAGGACTCCGGCTTGGACTCACCATCCCATGCGGCGCCTGGCCCCTCCCCGGATTCCTGGGTCCCCCGCCCAGGCACTCCACAGAGCCCACCTAGTTGTAGGGCGCTGCCCCCAGAGTCAAGGGGGACGCGTCCCATGCCGTCATCGGACTCCCCACAGTCCTTCACGCTTGCCCCTGGCCCATGGGGGCTGGAGGCTGTGACTGGAGGAGGTGAGTCCATAGGGCCCTCCCCAGGATCTGGAGAGGATTATGCTGCTAATGTCAGGTTGCTGAGGACACAGCTGGACCTGAAGCGTGGGCAACCCCTCCCCCTTCAGAGACAATAATGAGATGATATTTAACAAGGAAGGAGGTGGCAGCTGCCTGCTAAGGGTTCAGAAGGGTGGGTTGCCCTTGAAGAGGGGGACATCTGAACTAACATGACGATTAATGGTATGGACATGGGAGAAAGGGCATTTCTGGAAGAAGGCATAGCCTGTGCAAAGGCTCTGGGGTAAGAGCACACTAGTACCTTTGAGGGGCTCATAGGAAGCTGCTGTGACTGTCAGAGTGATGGGGAGCAGAGGAGGGGGCAGAGTACCAGGGCCTTGTGGTCTGAGGAAAGGATAGGCGTATGGCTGCTAACAGGATGGGAATCACAGGAGGGTGCTGTGTGAGCAGAGAAGGGGCCAGACCTGACTAGGAAGCCAGATTCCCTCTGATTCTTTGAGTGTTAGACAGAGGTAGGACCGGGTGTGGTGGTGCACACCTGTAATCCAAGTGCTGGGAGGCAAGAGGCCAAAAATCGCTTGAGTTCACAGGTTCAAGACTACCCCAGGCAACATAGCGAGACCTGGTCTCAAAAAAGCAGCTGGGCATGGTGGTGGATGCCTGTAATCCCCGCTACCTGGGAGGCTAAGACTAGGGATCGCTTGAGTCCGCAGGATTGGGACTACTCCAGGCAACATAGCTAGACCTAGTCTCAAAAACAAACAAACAAACAAACAAACAAACAAATAAATAAATAAATAAATAAATAAATAAATAAAGAGAGAGAGAGGTAAAGACCAAAGAGGTGAATCCAAGTAAGTGGTGATGGAGGGATTAGGCCAACAGACATGGGGGTCAGAGGACCGACAAGTCAGGGATAATGGTCCAGTGTGGCTGGAAGAATACAGAAGAGATGAGCAGTAGGAGTGGGGAGGAAGGAACTGGGTGGGGGTGCGTTCAGGCTGGACATTTGTATGGCAGGTGGGTGGGTGGTGGAGTTCAGGGATCCAGGCTGGAGTACCCCACTGGTAGCTGCATAAAGAAGCATAGAAGCCAAAGCATAGAAGCCAAAGGGGAGAAGGGAGGAAGCAGGGGAGGGCCCAAAGCTGATCTGGAGCAAAACTGGAGGGCAAAGGGGAGGCAAGCCAATCTAGTTGTGCTCCTGGGGCCATGAGCCAGAGGAACTGTGGGCTGTGACCATACAAGAGAGAAGAGAAAGCTCTTGTTAGAGTTAGTTCAAGGGAGGGCCCGGGGAATTGTGGGTGAGTCTCCAGTGGGCCAGTTCTGCAACACACACCCACCCCCACTAGGCAGTGTCACTATCTACATTTGATTCTCACAACTGGGGGTGGGCAGGAGGGGGTGCTACTGGCAACTGGTGGGTCTAGACCCGGGATGCTGATCAGCACCCTGCAGTATACAGGATGGTTCCACCACAGAGAATGTTCCAGCCCCAAATGTCAACAATGCCAGAGTAGAGAAACCGTGGGGTAGAAACCTTGGCGTAGAGACAGGTGCTGCCTGGGGTGTGGTTGGGCGTGGAGGTAGAACTACAAGATGGAGCAGAGCAGGGCACACTGAGGAGGCAGGAGGTCCAGAGGAGTCTGGATGACTTGTTAGCTTAGAAGAGACACAAATATGTGCCAGGGTAAGTGACAGCTCTCATCTGCTCAGAGAGGGTGAAAGTAATGTTGCCAATTTCACCAGCAGGGTTGAAGGGGCCATTGGCTAACGATCCCCTGTGGTGTGGCTTCTTCCTAAGCACCCAGCCTTTGCTTGCACACTGCCGCTGACAGGGAGTTCACTGCTTTAGGCTGGAGCCAGATGTCTGGGAGGCTCCGGGCTGTGGGTAGCAGCTGCAGTCCTGTCCAGCACCTTGGGTGTGGCCGCAGGACTTCAGACCATCAGGAGGTCTCTCCCAGATAAGCTGACTCCCAGTTTAGGGCTGAGTTCCTGCCTCTGGGGAGACGTGGGAGGTCCAGGGCCATGTCTGCTCTTGTGTTCATTCATAGACCCAATGCCTGCACCTGCTGACGCAATACCCAAGGAGGGCCTGGCAGCCCCACCGCAAAGACACCGATCCAGAAAGGTGTCCTGCCCCCTCACACGCAGCAATGGGGACCTGGTAGGATAAGGGGGCATGGCGGGAGTGGGGCTGGGGTCTTCTCAGTTCGGCCTCAGGGGGCTGCTTCTGGGGGCTTCACAGCCCATCCTGTGTCCTTCCATTCCAGTCTCGCTCCCTGAGTCCCTCCCCACTGGCTTCCTCAGCCCCCTGCACGACTTCCGAACGACCCAACTTCCCATCCCAGACAGGACATGGTACGTAGGAGACCTTCTTTGATCTGAGCGGGTACCTAAGTGATACGATGGAGACCTGGTCTGCAGAGGGTGGGTTCTGGGGACTCTGAGACCTATGCCCAGTCTCTCTTCCCCCCACTCCCACCCTTATCTCCCCCAGGAGTCTCCCGGGGCCCAAGTCCTGTTGTCCTAGGCTCCCAGGATGCTCTGCCCGTGGCCACTGCCTTCACTGAGTATGTCCACGCCTACTTCCGGGGCCACAGTACCAGGTTTGTAGTGATGTGGAGCATGCAGATTGTGATGGGGCAAACAGGGCTCCCTTGGAAGACTGTGCTACTAACCTGCTTTGCTGTGGAAGAGCCTCTCATCCAGGGGTAGTGAGAGCCATGGAGGATGTTTGAGTAGGGGGAGGCATTGTTGGAATGACTCTGAGGTTGCTTTGTCACAGAAGTAAAAGGAGTAAGACCAGTGGCCAGCCCCAGAGAGGATGTGGGTAACAGGTAGCTTGAGGGGTCAGGTCTAATCTCGGGAGCCAGCACTCAGCAGAAAGGCCTTAAAAATCAAACCACAAAGATAAGATTATTAACCCTGAAACCCATGCTGAAGCCAGTCATTAAATTGAATGTTTTGCTTTGTGCTTCCTGGTGGTCTACAGGAAAAGGAGGCCTAGGAACCAGGGTGTTCCTGTCCTCCTCAGCCCTGTGTAGATTCTTCCTGGTATCAATATTGCTGTCCAGGCTGGGATGCCAAGGGAGGAGATGGGAAGTGAGGATGTGGAGAATGGTCAGGGCCCATCTTTTTCTGAGGAAACTGGGGAGCCACAGGAGTGGGGAGGATGAGGTGCTAGGCAGAGCCCTGAACCAGAGTCCACTTCCATTCCCCCACCCTCCATCCCAGCTGCCTGGCTCGAGTAACTGGGGAGCTGACCATGACCTTCCCTGCTGGCATCGTGAGAGTGTTCAGTGGGACCCCACCCCCACCTGTTCTCAGCTTCCGCCTGGTGCACACGGCCCCCATTGAGCACTTCCAGCCTAATGCTGACTTGCTCTTCAGGTACTGTGGGAAGAAGGGGGGGTAAGGGCAGGGGGGCCCAGAGGCTGAAAGAGGCCAGGGATTCCCTGGCTCTGAATACCTGCTCTACCTCCTGAGATTTTCTGTGTAGCCCTGAGCAAGAAGTTCTCCCACTCTGAACCTCACTTTTTCCTCCCTCCTTTGCTTCCTACCCTTTGTCCCCCTGGGGTCATGTTTTTGCCCGATCAAGGTGAGCTGAGGAACCTGCATCTTTAGGAAGCCTTTGGGGCAGGTGGGATGCTGGGGACCCTAGGATGGCAGCTCCTGAGGGTGGTCATTCCTGGTCTCTGCAGTGACCCCTCCCAGAGTGACCCTGAGACCAAAGACTTCTGGCTCAATATGGCAGCTCTGACTGAGGCCCTGCAACGCCAGGCAGAGCAGAACCCAGCTGCCTCCTATTACAACCTCGTGCTGCTCCGATACCAGGTAGGTCTTGACGATGGGCAGCGAATGAGTGGGGGAGGTGGGCCTTCTATAGTGTCCGTGGCACCTTTTTGCAAATAGAAGAGTCTCCACCCTAGAACCCTTCAAGACTCCCTAGCACACCTGGCCAGGTGACAAGTAGGTCTGACAGTTAATAGGTGACTTTGTCAGTTAGTATGAGGTACTCTCCTGCCCTCTACTGGGCACATGGTGTAGTACCAGCTCTGCTCTTCAAAATCTCCCAGGAACAGAGTGCAGTCAGGCTGGTTGAGAGGTGTACCGCGAGGTGGTTAAGTAGTGTGTGGGTTGGCAGCACAGCCCATCCCATGTTGTGTCCTTTTTCCTGTCCCTCCTAGTTTTCCCGCCCAGGTCCACAGTCGGTGCCCCTGCAGCTGACTGCCCACTGGCATTGCGGGGCGACCCTCACTCAGGTCTCGGTGGAGTACAGCTACCGGCCTGGTGCGACAGCCGTGCCCACGCCGCTCACCAACGTGCAGATCCTGCTGCCTGTGGGGGAGCCCGTAACCAACGTCCGCCTGCAGCCAGCTGCCATCTGGTGAGGGTTTGCGGGAAGCCAAGGGAGGCTCAGCAGTGCCCAGAACTGCTTCCCCCAGACTTCACCCGGATATAGCCAACTCAGCAACTCAAGGTCTACCCTGCACCCCACTGCCCCCTCCTCCGTGTGTTCATTTTGCTTACATCTCAGGGAGTCGTTATTAATGTCCAGCCAGGGGCTCTCCCTCGGTGTCAGGCCCATTCCACGTGCTCTGCACCAGCTGACTGGCTTGGGACTCATTCAGATCAGGGGGCTGGGAAACTGGGAGCTTGGGTTTCTTACCTGCAGTCACTCAGAACTTGAACCCTGGTGCCAGATCTTAGCCTAGGGGCTTTTACTCATTAAAATGATCACCTTCACCTTGTTTTGTACAAAAGGTAGAACCTGCCCCAGAGAAGCCAGATTTATCTAAAAATGATAAAAGGTGATGGGGCCCTCAGGAACCAGCTACTCTATGCCCATCCCCTTTTCACAGATGGGGAAATTGAGTCAAGGAAGGGATCCAATTTCTAGGGTCACAAATGAGAAACAACTGTGCCAGGGCCCTGGACTTCCAGTGCCCTGTGTGTGGGAGACCTGACTTAGCTTCTCTTGATGCCAGGAACCTGGAGGAGAAGCGGCTCCTCTGGAAGCTTCCAGATGTGTCCGAAGCAGGGGGTGAGTTATGCTTGTGCAAGAGGGCTCAGGGGGATCAGGTAGCAGGGGTTTTTGAAACCAGGGGAGAATGGGGGGGTGCAGGGGGATAGAGGGGAGCTGTGTGGGCACTGAGGAATATTTGAAAGGACAAAACTGGTAGAGAGGGCACCCCCAAGAAGACAAGGCAGGTACAGCACTCCTTTGGAAATCACACACAGCCCTGCAGAGCCAAAGGAGAGTGGGCAGGGGACGCAAGAGGAGGTCAGAGGGGCACAGATCACAGGGGCTGGGTGCAGGGGTGGGCTAGGGGTAGGACTCAGTTGACCTCAGGTCTCTCCAGGATCCGGCCGCCTGTCTGCCAGCTGGGAGCCATGCTCGGGGCCTAGCACACCTAGCCCTGTGGCCGCTCAGTTCACCAGTGAGGGGACCACTCTGTCAGGGGTGGAACTGGAACTGGTGGGCAGTGGCTACCGCATGTCACTGGTGAAGAGGAGGTTCGCCACAGGTACTCCCAACCCTGAGACTATGCTGGGTCCTGAGCCCACCCTCTGCTTCAGCCAGGAAGGCATTTGGGGTGTTTGGGAAGGGTAGATGGGTGTTGGGGCCTGGACACCCAGGGTAGGGAGGGGTGATTTCCCACCCTGTGGGAGGGGTCACAAAGAAGAGGCATGTGTCTGAGGCATTGCTCTGGAGGGCATCCTTTCAAGGACCCAAGATGGGGAGCAGCATCCCCACTGCCACACCATCCCCTGACCCCCATCCCATTCTCCTGCCCCCCACTACTAGGGCGGTGGGAACAGCAAGTTATAGGGTGTTCTTATGGGATCCCAGGTTAAGGGTAAGGGTCCTCCCTTCCCTCCTGCGCCCTCACGACCCTGCCTCCACAGGAATGTACCTGGTAAGCTGCTAGGCCCACAGAGGCTGCCTGCTGCTGGCCCCAGCTCAGCACTGCCCTCTGCTGGGCTCTGGGGTTCCCCATCCCGGCCTCCCCAGAGGCTCTGACTCTGTGGAGAGGAGCCCCATGCCCAGCCTGTCTGAGCCTAAGAGTCACTCCTCCACAAGCCAACTCCCTCACAAGTCCCTGGCCTTTTAATGTCCTTTGAATAAACACTCTATTTTCTAATAAAATTTTAAAAGAGCCTTTTTCTGCTTCAGGAAGTTTCCTTCACTCATCAGAAAGAGGAATTAAGTGGGGAAGGTCGAATATCCCCAATATTACCCCGTCTGCACCACCCCTAGGGTCTAGCCTATGCAGGGTTGTGGGGGGGAGGGAGCCATAAGTGGACACCCTCAGCTTAGCTAATGGGAGAGACTCACCCTGGAGGAACCCAGATGGGGCTGTCAGGAAGACTCCCTAAGGAAGAGCTGTTATAAATGGGACTTTGAAGTATGAGTAAGAGTTTACATGATGGGCCAGGCATCCTAGACAGAGATATGAGTTCTGAATTCCATCAGAAAGCACTTAGTTAATCCTTGAACATAGTCCTACTCTATGCCAGATAGTAGGGACACAGCTGTGAGGACAGAACTCTTAGAAGGCTGTCTGAGGTTGTGAAGCCAAAGTTTTCATTTGTTGGAAGTGCAGGGTATAGGGTGGGCCTTGGTACCAGCAAGCAAGAGGGTCTGTGTGGGGCCAGCATAGGTGTGGCTGAGGTCAGTGCAGAGTCCTTCATCCCAGTAGATGTGTGGGGACCCTGGGTGCCTGACCCTAAGACCATGCTGTTCCCAGGGACCAAGTTGGGGCCGGGTGGAGCTTTGGAAGTGGGAAGCAAGATTTGACCAAGACTTACCTTGTACTCTCTCTGATCCTTTCCCCTCTCGTCCAGAAAGAGAAGGGAGATATGGAGGGAGGAGGAGGGATCAATTAATGCACAATTGTGACAAATCAATAAAATGAATTAAAAAAAAAAAAAAGA
>PVHY01011050.1:17442-49527 GCA_004024945.1 Uropsilus gracilis | reverse complement strand
CCCCTTTGCGTGCCAGCCGGCTTGCGGTTGGCGGAGGCTGCGGGCGCTTGTGATTTCAGGGGAGCCCGGGGCTGCTTCGGGGCGCATGGAAGCGCTGTTCGGTCTCTGGGACGGGGTGTCCTTGGCATCGGGGAACACCCTGCAGGTGATGGGGCCGGAGCCCTTCCCCGTCCTGTTAAATTGCTCGATTTCAAGTCTGGTAGTTGGAAGCACGCGTGGCGAGAAGACAGTTTACTTTGTGTTTAATAAGAAATTGGCTTCAAGACTGAGAATGAGTGTGGCTTCCTTGAGGTTTCAGGATTTAAGAATATCTGGCTATTTAGCATTTTTTTTTTTTTTATTTAGCGGTGTTAAAATACCGTTATTATTTTTAACAGCAAGACGAATGCGAATTGTGAAACAGTCGAAAGCGAACTCCTATTTTGGGTTTCATGAAACAAAACCATCTATTTTAGGGATATAATTTTTCATATTATTAGTATAAACATTAGAGAAGATGACAAAGCGTCCTTCATGAAATGAACTACTCTGCAAAGCACAAAGCATTAAAGAGTGAAAAATGGTGTCTGCTTATGATGGAAAGGAAGTGGACATTCGTTAAGGCAGTATTTTGTATGTCTTTTCTTAGACATACTAAGCATTATACATGCACTCTGTTCTCTGGTGGGTGCCTGTGGCTAGTCATCTTTTTTTTCTTTCTTTTTTAAATCAAACAGCATGGCATGTAGGCTCCCAGACCTATATAAATGATCAGAATCCAAGTTAGATCTCCCCATGGGTCAACTTAACTTATATTTGTTGTCATTTTGAAATATTCTGTTCTGTTTGCCATTGGATAAGTGTGCTTTCTTCTATTGACTATTGTTCTTCATCTTGCACACTTCTTTAAAGCTATGGGGTTAGGGCACAAACTCTGTACCAGATTAAAGAGATGTAATGAGGATAAATGATTCACAGAAGGGAAAACTAGATGGTACACATTTTTCTGAAATGTTTTATGCCTCTGAATGGAAATGGAAATAAACATACAGAAGCACACAAGATGAAAAGCTGAAGTTGATTACCCTTTTATGAGTTTGAGCTTCAGTTCTTTGTATAAAAATTCTGAGGACAACTTTTATAGCTACAAATATGAAAACTGCCTTAAATGAAATGTCATCGAGTGGTTCTGTGTGTGTGTGTGTGTTGACAGGATTTTGATAATGAACACGTTGCAGTTTGTTTGATATGTATATCACACATCTGGCTGGAAGTTACTAATTTACATTGTCTTAGCAAATTAAATAGATGGCTATTGATTCTCTATGGTAGCAGTGAACTACCGCATACATTTGTTTTCAGGAATAGTTCTCTACGAAGCCTGAGAATGATAAGTGAATTCTTTCCAAATACACCTCCTCAAGCAATGTACTGAAACCACAAACCTCTCCTTTCAGTAATTTGATAGATCAGAGGTTTTCCAAATTTAGAGATTGTAGTAGAATACATTTTGTAGCAATTTTCTTATTATGAAGGTGGAGAGAATTTTAAGTAAGCATTAATCTTACGAAGGTGTGACATTTCAGTGGAAGCTACTTCCATATTTCCCATTTTTCTCATTTCCTGATAGTATATTGTTGAAATTAAAATGCCTCCCTACTTCAGTAAAAATTAATATGCCTAGAAAAGGTTGTCTAACCCAAGCAATGACTCAGATATCTTGTTATAAGAAGCAGTTGACAGTAAAAATAGGAATTTTAGGGTGAGGAGCTTTTACTCACTTTTGGCATCGTCACTGTACAAGATATTGGTGAGAAGAGATGCTGATTAAAGTTTGAAATTTTTATTTTTCTCTTCTCCTGGAACTTTCCTGAATTTTCTCTAGTTCTTAATTAAAATTCCCCACCAAACAAAAAAGCCCAAGTCAAAACAAAACTAAAAACCAGCTTATGATTGCCCACGATACACACATCCTGTCAGCTTTACGTTTTAGAGTAAACATTTTTCTTAGAAGACAGGTGACTGGAGCTGTGTCTAGCAACAGTGAGTGTTGGGGAGACTCTAGAAGTTGGTGGGAGTAGAAGGAAAGCATCCTGTGTAAAACTAATTCTCTAAATTTCGAGTGTTTTGGGTTTGTTCAATTAGTAGTGCTAATTGCTCATAGCCAGTTCAGATGGAAAAATCTTAGTACTTATATGAAAGAAATTGAAAATGTGGAAACACCCCATCGACAATGAAAAGTAATTTCTAGTGTAAATGAAATTTGGACTTTTCATGTTTTCAAGTTTCATATGTTTTATTTCTTTATTTTTGAAACTAGATCTCGCTATTTTTGCCTGTGACTCACGTTGCCCAGGGTACGATAGACTCAAACAATCCCAGCCTCAGCCTCCCAGGTAGCTGGAGTTACAGGCACACACCACCACGCCCAGCTATTTTTGGGGGGTCTAAGTCTTACTACGTGCCCCCGGCGGGACTCAAACCGCGATCCTTGGCCCCTGCCGTGGCTTCCTAGGCTGCCGCTTACAGGCATGTGCCACCATGCCCGGCTGCTTCATACGTTTTAAAATGAAAACATTTTATCTTTTAAGGATGAAACATGCTGTATGAAAATTACACCTTAAAATAGTTTAAAACAAATTTTTCAAGCTTACGCAAAGGAGGGGAGATAGAATGAGGACAAACATGGGGGAGGAGGACTGCCAGTGGTCTGTGGTGAAGTGCTAGGGCTGCTCTAGTGGTTGTTGAAGTGTGGCAACATGTGTCTAAAGAGATGTGAACGTATTCTTCTCAATCCCGTTCAGTATTGTAAGCCAGTATTGCTTCAATTAAAAAACAAGTTGAAAGAGTAGTACAATGACATTCAAAATACACACCATCTAGGATGTAATTTACCTCAGGCCTCTCTCTGCGTATATGCTTGTCTGTTTGTATTTGCATTGTTTTCTATCCACCGAATCATTTCTTTTTAAAAAAAAATAATTTATATATATATTTCACATTTTTGTATTCTCTGGGGATCACCCACCTCCTCAGCTCCCTCACTGCTCCCACCCATTCCTCCCTCCTCCCCTAGTTGTGTACTTTAGTTTGGTTGTTAGCTTGTTTTGACTTGGCTTGCTTTTCCTATATCCCATATGTTAGCGAAACCATTTGATTTCTGTCTTTTTCTTTCTGACTTGTTTCTGCTAAGATGATTTCTTCTAGGTCCATCCATGTTATTTCAAATTCATCAAGTTTGTCATTTTTACTTGATGAGTAATATTCCATTGTGTATATATACCACATCTTTTTCATCCATTCATCTGTTTTGGGACATTTAGGTTGTTTTCATGTTCTTGCAATTATAAATAGTGCTGCAGTAAACATCTGAGTACAAGTGTCCCTTTGTATAAGTATTGCAGTCTCTTTTGGATAGATTCCCAGAAGAGCGATTGCTGGGTCAAATCCACTGAATCATTTCAAAGTAAGGTTTGAACATCGTGTTACTCCATCATTAAATAATAAAGGCACTTAAAGATCACCATTGTGCCATTTATGATGACACATTCAGTGTGTTCAATTTAGAGGGTTTACATCAGCGTATGTGGAAGGTTGCAAAGATATACATGACATCTAGTTTACAGATGCTATTAAAAGCAATCTGCCCCTGAAATTCATCAAGTGCTCATTGAATTATGGCTTCAGTTAGGCTGATTAGCAGGGAGATTTTGTGTGGGACTTCTGTAGGATATAGTTTTGACTGTTAGTACATCTTAAAATAGACTTCTGATGAGAATTATAAGCTAATCAATTCTGATATTTTGCCTGGAAAGTGAGAGAAAGAGAATGAGGATTTTGAAAGTGATTTGATAAATTTTGGAATCAGGGACTTAATATCTTCATCCATTTTTGTTGGTAGAGAAGGCGTCTCTGCTTGTCTGCTTGCTAAATTAACAATGCTAAGATGACTGTCTTAGTGAAAATTTTGTTTTAGACAGACTCACTAGTAAATTTCTGCGTTAAAATTCCTTTTTTGTTTTTTTGTTTTTGGGAGACTAGGTCTTGCTGTTTTTGCCTGTGGAACCGCAGGCTCTCGTTGCCTGGGGCACCACAGACTCAAGCAATCCCCAGCCTCAGCTTCCCAGGTAGCTGGGATTACAGGTGCGCACCACCACACCCAGCTATTTTTTTTGGAACTAGGTCTCGCTGTGGGCCCCCAGCGGGGCTCGAACTGCAATCCCTAGCCCTGGCCGCTTTGTAGGCTGAAGCTTACAAGCATGAGCCACCGTGCCCAGCCTTGCGTTAAAATTCCTATTCCATTGTTATAAAAAGCAGAACAAGTGGAGAAAATTCATGCTAGTGATCTATGTAACACTTGGTAATCACTGAGCAACGCTTTTGAATTTGTAGAAAAGTTAGGGTAAGTACCAAGGGAGATTTCCTTGATGCAAAATGATTCTTTATGTGGAAGTTATCTATAGCCATAATTTGTGTTTTCTTTTGCATAAAACTATTATCATTTTCATGATTAAAAGTTTTAAAGTATTAACATATTTTATAAATATAAAATCTTATGTATCCTTACCAAAAAAAAGCAGCAAATGTCAAAATTTGCTCATATTAATGTGCTCTTTCAAGGATATTAATAGTGTTAAGTTGGGCATTTAAATGAAATTAAAAAAATTAACTTTTAGGTCCATTGATACTGTCACTACTAGGAAATGTCAGAAAATGGCTCACAAAATGTACAGGTATGGAAATGGATTTTATTTTCCTGTTTTGCAAAACCACTCCTGTATATTATAAATAATGTAGAATGAAGCACCTTTTGACTTAGCAAACTGCCACAAATATTTTTTTTTAAAAATGCCCTCATATACCTCAGATATCTAGGGACTTGTATAGATTCAAATTTTTGATCATTACAAATCTTCACTTAATAATATGTTTACAAATTCAAGTTGGTTCTTAATTGCATTTAATATTTTCACAGTAATGTTGACCATCAAAGACACAGGTGTCCTCTCTGTAACTGACTGATTACAGAAATAAACTGAAGATACATTTTGTGTTCCTGGCCCTCCCCCTTCTTCCCCCTTCTGCCCTCTTGAGACATGTTTTTTTATTATCTTTAACAACCAAAATGACTAATAGTGGCGACTAGTCATTTTATAGCAATCAGAATACTTTATTAAATGTGTTTCTTAAAGTATATAGTACTTTATATTATAAATACTATCCACATAAGTACTCTTATCTTTCATATATTTTTAGTTTTTCCATCAAAATGGCCTCTGTTTTAGTCTTGAGTTCAAACTTTATATGTTTCCCCAAAGTCTGGGTACACTTTTCCATCCATTGCCAGTTTCCTCCTTCCCAGCTCACTGTGGTGCTTGGGGCCAGGATGATAGTCTGCATTTTCTAGGTGAGCTCACATATGCCAAAAAAAGTGGTAAAGCCAGGATTAAAACCTGGGCTATCCACTACTCCTGCTGTATCTTGGTGTTCTCTTTATGCAGGTGGGATATGGGAGTCAGGGTGTGTGTGTGAGTGTGTGTGTGTGTGTGTGTGTGTGTGTGTGTGTGTGTGTGTGCGAAATGTTTGGGAGCAAGGGATGGAACTAAATAAATAAGACCTGTGGTGTGCAATCCACCCACCCCCAGTACCACCTTTCAGTTGATATCATGAAGGAAGACTGCAAAGCTTCTTCTGTCTTACTGCTTCACAGCTATATGTGGTTTAAATTTAGCACCTCAATTAAGAATCTACTCCCCTCCGCCATAAGTCTCATTGAGGACATTTTCATTTTGTAAGAAAAAAAATGTGGAGAAAAAAAATGTTTTGTAAAAAAACATTTTCCTTCCTCAATTACCTGCCGTAGATTACACAGGTACAGGAAGGGTCTTAATAATGATTTAATTGATGCAACTGCATTTTATATTTTAAGTTCTCTCTCTCTCTCTTTTTTTTTTTGAGACTAGATCTTGCTATTTTGCCTGGGGAACCACAGGCTCACGTTGCCCATGGTACCATGGACTCAAGCAGTACCCAGCCTTAGCGTCCCAGGTAGCTAGGATTATAGGTGCGCGCCACCATGCCTGGCTGTTTTTTGGGACTAGGTCTCGCTATGTTGTCCCAGGTGAGTCTGGAACCCACGGACTCAAGCGATTCCCAGTCTCGGCCTCCCTTCCTAGGCTGGGATAATAAGCTCACGCCACTGCGCCCAGCTATATTTCAAATTCTTATTAAACAAAAGCATGAAACCAAAACTCAGTGACTGGACAAGCTTTGCTGTTCTTTCCTGGAGGCGAAGCACAGATCCTGTGGTCGCAGGCTGGCTCCTAGGTGGTGTGTATGTCCATGTGTGTGGTGAGGCATTGGCCCATTTGTGCTTCTGAAGGAGGGTGGGAGGGATGACCGTTCCCTGGAAGCTTTGTTCGGGAGCTAGGGGTGGAGATCTTCCCAGCATGCTCCAGGTAGGGTGTCATCCTCTCGCCCCTTGGCAATGCTCACCCTGCCCTAGTCTCCCTGGCCTCCCCTTCTCTGTTGCTGCCCTGACCTGGTGGGCTGGGTTCCAGGTGCAGGTACTTGTGTGTGTGGAATGACCCGCCCCACCCCCCTTCATTATCTTGCAATCAACCCAGCTGCAAAAAGACAACAGTTAAGAGTTTTGAGTCATATCCTGGAAAAATATGGATCACTGTCTCTATTTTGTGTCAGATTTGCATGTACACGTTATAGTGAGAAGGTGGAGAGATTTAAACAGAACCTTTAGTTGAACCCCAGAAGATTGTGCTCTCATCTCCTGACTTATCTTCTCAGGGTGGGCCACACTGTTCTGTTTAGTGCAAGATGTGTGTGTGTGTGTGTGTGTGTGTGTGTGGCAGGAGTATGTGGGTTATGCATACCTTGATAGTTCAGTAAAAGGCTGCAGCTTCTTTCTTCAGTGTTTTCCCCTCTAGTCTTTGTTTTCTCCATGGCTCTGACATTTCCCCAGATGAACAGGTGATAAAAGGAAATTCATTTGGCTGAGGTGCTGGTGTCCTGCTTATGCTGTTGTGCAAAAGGGACTGGCAGGAGTTTAGGTGAAGTGTGAAAATTCCTGAGTCTCTCTCACTGGAGGAGTTTCATGTCATGCCTTGCCGAAGATGTAACTTCCCCCCTTATTCCCTTCCTGTCACTCAGGTCTCTGAAAGTTCAGGGGACTGGCTAGGAAGAAAGGCAGTCAGTCCATGGGGAAGGATGGATGGGGAAGGACGGATGGGGAAGGCAGGGCTAAGGGGGATGGACTGGGGACTTACTTTTGCTAGGTATTGACAACATTTGGGGTCTGACTGAACCTGGACCATCTGTTTACCACATGTGACTTTTACTTCAGGAAGTTATATTGCAGGAGGATGTTGATTTTGCTTTTATAAAAACCCACAGCATCATCATTTGAAGCAACCTGTTAGGTGGAGTCGTGGGTCGGGTGTGAGAGGAAGGTGGGTTTGAGCTTCATCTCCTGTGAGACTTATGGCAAGACCCTCCATTTTACCATCTGTGAAATGGGGACATTTCCATCTACCTTTTGAGGATTCAAGAGGATTAAATACAAATGTATCTATAGAACACAGGGCCTGGCAGAAACGCAGCTCCAAATATTGTAACTATTGTTATTAGCTCTTGCCAAGTGTATGGTGTCAATTGAAGTACTTTGAAAGATGATGAGTAGTTCCTTCTGTACATTGATTCTGAATCCTCAAATTCACAGATCTGAGTGTGCTTTTATTTTCCTCCCCAGTCCTTCAGTACACACCAACACACCCCACCCCTCTTCCCAGAATCGTGTTCTTCATGTGTAATGCTTCTGTAATTGGTTGGATTCATTATGTTTTTCACTGCTGTCCTTGTATACACTAAAAGTAGCTGGAAGCCAACACTTATCACCACCTTCTTTGAGCCAGGGAAATGGAAGTCACATTCCATAAGCTACTTTCCTAGGGAACATGATGGTTATAAGAAGCTAAACTTCTATCACGTTTCTAAGCATACTTTACTTGGAACAAGGATATTGTTAACTTTGCCAGTGTCATAAAGTGCGTGGAAGAGCATGAGACACGCAATACTGTCATTTTTGATGGTGCTCAGTGGAGTTTTATTCTGCAGGCCCTGGGTTCCACTGATGTTTCACAGATTCTGGCTGACTGTCATGATTATTACATGAATATATGACAGAAAGTCTTGGAATCTTTTGAACAGTTTACAGTTTAGCTTGCTAAGTGGGAGAGTTCTATTTAAATCTTTCAGAATTCAGGTCACCAGTTCAAAATGAACAGTGCATGAACTATTTGCTGAGAGTGCAGAACTTGAAAGAGTTTCAAGGGTCGAGTTATTAGAGAAGGAGTAGGAAGATTTGGAAGCAGAGGTGGAATCTTTTGAGATGTGCCAGCGACTTATGTATATACTTGTCACACTGTTCTTTTTCTTTAAGTAGTCATCGGAACACAATCTGTATCACCTTGCAATTAGATTGAGCAGTATTTGTCCCCAGTCTAAGCTGAGTCTTTTTCCCTTCTTTATTTTGAGCTTTTTAAATTGGAACCAAGCCAGGTATGGTGGTGCATGCCTGTAATCCAAGTGCTGGGAGGCAAGAGGCCAGGGATCGCTTAAGTTTGTGGATTTGAGACTACCCCAGATTACATAGCAAGACCTGGTCTCAAAAAAGCAGCTGGGCATGGTGATGGTCTCAAAAAAGCACCTGTAATCCCAGCTACCTGGGAGGCTGAGGCTGGGGATCGCTTGAGTCCACAGGATCGGGACTACTCTGGGCAACATAGTGAGACCTACTCTCAAAAAAAAAAAAAAATTGGAACCAAATGTGTTTTGTGAGAACTGGAAGGGCTCTTGCCTTTCCCAAATTAGCACTGGAATGTCTTCAACCTGTTCATCTGCTTCTAGCAATGAAATGTCTTTTCAGCATCTAGGCATAGAGCATCATTTTAATTGTTTTAGAGCATCATTTTTAAAGTTTTCAGGAATGTTAGTATTCCTAGGTGAGTAGAAAAAATCTTATTGAAGAAGTGGGGTGACCCCACATGTATAAGCTTGTATTTAGAAATCATCTTGTAGAAAGTACATGTAAGATTATATCAGGATGATGATCTCCAGCAAATGGGAGGGGAGGGTGGCACTAAGTATTCATGCCACAGCTCCAGATTTGCAGAACCAGAAGTTCTCCCCGGTGCTGGGTTTGACATGATAATTGTATAGTTATTAGATTATGATGCAGGTTAACATCTAGGCTCCTTGGGTGACTCAAACTCTGATAAGCATAGGGAGGCATTACGAGGTACTTGTAAATGTGCCATGAGGTATCAGTACATTTTAATATTCAGTAGAGCATATAAATGAAGAGCTTTGACTCTTAGCCTGTTGCCTGTTCAAATCCCAATGCTGCTATCCACCACCTCGGGACTGTGGGCCAATTGCTTAATTTCTCTTTCCCCGCCCCTCTGTCAGTCCATTCCTCCTTCTACTCCCCTCTCTTAACCTATCCTATAAAAGGTAGATAGTCATCTGTATCTGTCTCATAGAATCCTGTGAACCTAAATGAAATAAGGTTTGAGGTTATCGGCACCGTGCCTGATACGAAGTGACATTGAATAAATGTGAATGATTCAGGTGAATATTTTATTGAAATTGAATAAAATAGCTTCTGGCCTGCCAATACATATAATAAAAATGTCTCTGGGCTGAAGGAGGGGAAACATGAATCTGAGGAAGGTTGAAAGTTGCCCAAGAATGGGAAATCACTGACCATTCTGTTACATATGGAAAGTATTATCAGATCCTCATTTTGTCAGTTAGGACAAGTAGGTATGGAAACATTCATAAATGATTTATTGAGCACTTATTAAGTGCCAGGTTCTGGGGCCAAGTTCTGGGGCCATCCAGAGGAATCAGACTATCTCTAGGAAAATGAAAGAAGCACAAGTGCAAGCTGCATCCTAGTTTGAGTTCTCCGTGGGCTTGCTAATGCCTGAAATGGCCTCAGAGGGAAGGACTTCCACTCAATTAGAAAAGCACCACAAGTGCCTAGTAGTGCCCATGTCATTCTGAGAAATAAATTTCAGGTACAGTCAGACTCTGCTAACTCTGCTCTGGTTACCTGGTAGGAAGGGATCTGAGGTAGTGGGAGAGGCTGGGCCCCCGGGAGTACTCTGATGTACGTGTGTGTGTTCACTGGGGGAACGCCTGATTGACAGACAATAACCGGCCCAAGTTTAATTCACCAGGATGTTGCCCAGTTGGGTTCTGTGTATCTCATTACCTTAGCTAGAGAATTGTTGTATCCAAGTTGATTTGTGTCCTTTTGGAATGATGCTGAAATGATTTTTGTTCTTCTTCGAATGTACCTTTTCATCTAGTTTGGGCATCTTCAACGAAGATGATGGGTCTCAGTGATTTTTGAAATTAAAGAATCATACTAGATTCAAAGTAAGACCCCGCAGACGTACTGTCTTTCATGATCTTATTCATCATTGTAGGTCTTTGTCAGTTTTTCAACTTTCCTTTTGCAAGGGGGTAACTCCCAAACATTGCTTCTCTGCCCTGGAAAGAGGAAAACAGCATTGTCAGATCCAAGTTGAAGGAGCACTGGGAAGGTGTTCTGTGCGTTGCTGTAGTTCGAAAGCTTGGAAGTAATTCCCACTTGAGTACCTTTTTACCAAAGACTCAGGGAGGCCAAATAACTTCATCAGCACAGCACAGCTAATGAGTGGACATGTCAGCTCAGGACCAGAAGTCCAGTACCCACCTGATTTTCGCTTCAGTATGCTCTCTTTAAGCTGGCAATGTTGCACGAGAGTGAAGCAGGTGAAATCGTCGTTTCTGTATCTTATATATATCATATAAGTCTATTTACGAAGAGATATAATGTTCTACAGAGGATTTTTTGCACAAACTCCTGCTCTTTATGGGACCTCCACATAGGGCTCAGTTCCTTCAGAATTTGAGTGTACGAGGTCGGGCATGGTGGCGCGTGCCTGTAAGCAGCAGCCTAGAAAGCCGGGTGGGGACCAGGGATCGCGGTTCGAGTCCTGCTCGGGGCAACGTAGCGAGATCTAGTTCCAAAATAATAGCTGGGTGTGTTGGCGCACACCTGTAATCCCACCTACCTGGGAAGCTGAGGCTGGGGATGGCTTGAGTCCATGGTACCCCGGGCAACGTGAGCCTGCGGTTCCACGGACAAAAATAATGAGACCTAGTCTCAAAAAAAAAAAAACAAAAACAAAAAAAAAAAGAATTTGAGTGTACCCCACATCTGGTCAGTTGTCATGCAGAATGCTCTGTCCCCAAACTAAACCTTATGTCCCTGTCAGCAGTTTAATTATCAACAGTTACGACATTTCCACAAACGAGCAATCAGTATGTGTCACCCACAGAACAGTCTTTCGTTTAGAAGGTCTAATATTTTACCAGCACTCAAATGGGAGGTGCTGTCTTTATTAGAAGGTATCTTTCCCCTTTGATTGATTGCTAAATGGATAGAGCCTGTGAAAGGATCTTTTTTTTTTTTTTCTTTTCCTGGGGATTTCTTGTTCAAACAGAATTTGTTGTATCCACATCAGCAAAGCCATGTTAATGTGGGCTGCTGGCCAGGTGGTGGAAATCGCCTCATTATACTGAACCGGAGGTTATAATGGTGCCCATTAATGTGGGATTCTCTCTGTGTTTGTACTTGTAAACCCAAGTCCCTCGCCACATTTTCCGTCTCCCTGAGAAGGGCCGCGTGCTCTGGGAGTGCAGTCTGAGAATGTGCTGCCTTCCACCTCCTCCCACTGAAAACCAGGACAAAAATAGAATCCAGGGTTCTATGTGTTGGGGGGGGGGAGGGCTTTGTGGCTCACTGCTGCTCTGCCTTGGCCATTCGTCTGACTCTGCGATGCCATCATAGGTTCTGGCAGCTGAAGGCAGGAACCCATGGCACTGACCTCTCTCAGCGCTCCCATGAATTAATATTGGGGTTGACATTCCCATCCTGGGTGGCAGGAAAAGAGCAGCTTTATTTCGAACCAACCAAGTGCAATACATGGCCTCTGATTTTAATTTTCAGAAACTGTTCAGAGACCCATAGTGCTGGAAATCACAGCATCTCTGTTAGCTCTTGAAATAACACTCCAGCCCTAGCAAAGTGCAGGCTTTGTTGTGCTGGATTCAGGTAATGGAACCCTGCAGTGTTGTGGCTCAGGAACTGGAAGGATGAAGCCCCCGAAGAGGAGGGCAAAGTAGGTGTCAATCTCATTCCTCCAGTTAGAGCAGTTAAAGAAATAGCAAAGAGCAGAGTAGCGTGTTATTGTGAGGGCTAATTGAAAACCAGGGAAAATATTTCGAGACACAACTTGGCGTTTTACATTATCGTCTCTCTTCATTACAGAAGCATTTCTGTCATTAGAATCAGTTTAATTTCTATCTGTAATTAAGAGGATGTAGGCAATGTTGTCGAGCATCATCCTCTCTGGAAAACTGGGGATGGTTCATGTGTGCGCTCAGCAAGTGTTTTCCCAGTGACTCCTGAGTGTCAGGCTTTGTGTAAGGTTACATTGTGACCAAGACAGACAGAGCGACAGCTAAGGTCACTCACCCTCATGAAGCACACATTTTAGTGGGGAGAAACGGATGGTACTTGGAAGCAAATACAAGATCAGGAAAGGAAAAGAGAAAAATTGAGCTGGACAGAGAGGTAAAGTCATCAGGAAGGTATCCTTGAAGACTCCTGGAGGAAGGGAGGGAGACAGCCATGCGGAGACCTGCAGGGAGAACATTCTAGATGGCGGAAGTAAATGCCAAGGTCCTGGTAAGTGGATGAGGTCCCTCTCTCTGGAGGGGTGAGAGGAAGTGGAAGAGCAGAAGGAGGTGGTGGAGAATAAGCAGAAGCAGAGCATTTGAGGCCTTTGGGAAGACAGTGGAGATTTTGGGCCACAGCCTAGCGGAGGCTGAGTTACACTAGGAGATCACTCTGGTGTAGAGAATAGGCTTTGGGGACAATGGAAGATCAAGGGTGGAGACCAGTGGGGAAAAGATTGCAGTCATCTCTGTGACGCAAGATGATGGCTTGGAAGCAGAAGGAAGAGAAGGGTCAGATCCAGTCTCTGTTCTGAAGGTGGAGCAAGGGGGTTTGCAGATGACTGGATATGAGTCATGAAAAGATGAGACATCAAGAATTGCCTGAGAAGCTGGATGCTGTGGTGAGCACCTGTAATCCCAGTTACTTGGGAGGCTGACGCTAGGAATCTCTTAAGTTTGTGGGGATTTTTTTGGAGACTAGGTCTTGCTATGTTGCCCGGGAACTGCAGACCCACATTGCCCGCAGATTCACGTGTACCTTAGACCCACGCGATCCCCAGGCTCAGCCTCCCAGGTAGCTGGGATTACAGGTGTGTGCCACCATGCCCAACTAATTTTTGAGATCAAGTCTCATTATGTTTCCCCGGATGGGTCTCGAACCTGTGGACTCAAGCGATTTCTAGTCTCAGCCGTGTTCTAGCTGCGCTTAAAGGCACGTGCCAAAGTGCCCAGCTGAGTCTGCAGATTTGAGACTGCCCGGGCAACATTGTGAGACCTAGTCTGAAAAAATAAAAATGAAAAAGAATCGCCTGAGCAGTTGAGCTGAGTGGTGGGAGGGAGCAGGTTTGTAGATATGTAGATAGATGTAGGCAGATCTTGTGCACCTTTTGTGCACATATTGTGCACCTTTCGTTTGAGACACCCACCCTTAGCAGGGTGGAATCGGCAAGTGGGTGGTGGCACCTGGGTGTCACGGAGACTGAGAGTCATCGATATATAGCGTTTAGGGCTAGCAGGGTGGTTTAGGGCTAGCAGGGTGGATGACATCACCACAGAGTGGGGGTTCATAGAGAAAAAATCTGAAGGCCTAACCCCAAGGTTCCCCAGCATGATGAGGGCCGGTGGGGACGGGTGCCTTGAAGGCGGCTGGGCAGGGTATGGATGGGAGCACAGCAGCTGGGACACGCAGTTGGGGCAGATCCTGGCGAAAGCATGACATTTTTCTTTTGGGGGCTCACCCCCTGAGCGCTCAGTGGAGTCTGTCTCTGTGATTCCCCTTTTCATCTGATGCATTTGGTTTTTTCATCTCCGATGACAGCTGATCTGGTTCTCCAACTTTAGTTCCCCGACTGGCAGCCTCAGCACCAGCTGAGAACTTATTTTATATAAAGAAAATGAAATTGTAGCATGTTCATGGGCATTTCACCGCCTTCAGCATTTCAGAATTGACTTTGTTTTTTGGTTGTTTATTCAAGTTGTTTTTCTAAATCACTGTAGCCCCGTCGTTCTCCCACCACCACCTGTGAACTGTCACCACATTCCCTGTGTGCCTTGCTCCCCTTTCTTCTTTGCTGTGTCTTGCTTTTTTTTGTAAGTAAGCTTGTTTTGACTTTTCCAAAAAATATTCCATATATGAGTGAGACCATTTTTCTTTTTCCTTGTGACTAATTTTGGCTGGCACAATCTCTTTCAGCTCCATTCATGTTGCTGCAAATAGCATGAGCTTGTCTATTTTGAGCACTGAGTAATATTCTACTGTGCAAATTATACCCAAGCTTTCAGATCCATTTGTTTATTTTGGGGCATTTGGGTTGTTTCCACATGCAGACGATTGCAGATATTGCTTCAATAAACATAGGAGCGCAGGTTTCCTTTTGAATTGTTTTTGTGTCCTTTGGATAGATTCCAGGAATGGAATCACTGGATCATACAGTGGATCCATTTTCAGTGTTCTGAGGAACCTCCACATGGCTTTCCATAGTAGCTGGACCAGTTTACAGTCCTTACCAGCAATGTAATGGGTTCCATTTTCTCCACAACCTCTCTAGCATTTGTCATTCTCAGCTTTTTTAATGTGAGCCATTCTCCCTGAAGTGAAGTGGTATCTCATTGTGCTATTTAATGATGTTGAACATTTTTTTTTCATATGCCTGTTGGCCAGATGCATTTCTTCTTTGGAGAAATGTCTTTTTAGATCTTCTGCCCATTTTTTGATTTGGTTTGATTGCTTTGCTTTTATTGAGCTGTGTAAGCTCTTTGTAGATCTTTGATTTCAGCCCCTTATCTTTCATATGATGTGTAAATATTTTCTCCCTTTCAGTTGTCCCTTTTGCTGTACAGAAGCTTTTTAGTTTAATGTAATCCCAGCTGTTTATCTTCCCCTTCATTGTCTTTGTTTCTGGAGATGCGTCCTCAAAGAAGTTTCTAAGATGCATGGCATGGAATGTTTTGCCAATGTTTTCTCCGATATATGCTATGGTGTCAGATCTTAAATTCAAGTCTTCTACCCACTTTGAGTTGGTTTTTATATATGGTGTGAGATGGTCATCTAGATTCACTTTTTGCGTGTTGCAGTGTTCCCAACGTCATTTGTTGAAAAGACTTTCCTTGTTCTAGTATCTTTCTTTGCTCATTTTTCATGAATTAGTTGACCATGTATGTGTGGTTTTATTAGTGGGATTTCTATTTGATTCCCTTGATCCATGAATCTGTCTCAGAACTTATTTTGTTTAAATATGAGCTCTCTACTAGGTAGGGTTTTTTTGTTTGTTTGTTTTTTGTTTTTTGAGACTGGGTCTCGCTATTTTTGCCTGTGAGACTGCAGGTTCCCTTTGCCTGGGGTACCACAGACTCAAGCAATCCCCAACCTCAGCTTCCCAGGTAGCTGGGATTACAGGCGTGTGCTACCACGTCCAGCTATTTTTTTGGGACTAGGTCTTGCTTTATGCCCCCAGCGGGACTCGAACCACAATCCCTGGCCCTGGCCGTGGCTTCCTAGGCTACCACCTACAGGCTTCCACCACCATGCCCAACTGGCAGTTTTAAATAATGTCTGAATACTGAGTTATGTAACAACAACCAAAGCAATAATAATAATGGCAGAATATTTGTTGGCTTGTGAATTTTTATTCATAAAATACATCTCAAATTTATTTTAGCCATTTAAATAATGGAATTTAATGTAGATTTAGTCAAACATTACAGTAATAAGGGCTTAAGGAGATTAGAAATAAATGAATCCAATTAAAGAACATCTCTGTGAGATTTGACATGTCATAGGTATGAATGAATTGTTTGCACAGCAACTGTAAAAAAAACATTAATGATGAACTAGCTGGAAGGGCTTTAATTAGATAAATTCCATAAGACATATTTAAAGATATGGAATTTAAACAAGTGAGGATTTGTGCAGTTGAAAATGTTGTAGTGGGCCATCGTTTTACTGCATCTTTTCCTAGGGAGTTCAGTGCCTGAGATTCTACTGTTTTATTGTGCACAGAAATGCCAGTGCCTTTATGTTTGTGGAAAAGGGGGAAGCTTCCAGCAATTCCATGAGGTTTGGCTTTGTGGGGTTCCCCACATAAAGCTCTGGGCGGGGGGAATTTGGGGTCCTGTGACTTTGAGTATGGAATCCAAAGTTCTTAGGGTTGATGGGAGTGTTGACTGTCTTGTTTCTTTATGATTGTAGGTATCTCTTCTGTTCCTGGAGTTTGGATAAATAGGAGGTGTGAAGTTAAAGCTAACTCACTGAAAGCAGAACTAGAGCACACAGCAAGGAAGGGGGAGGGAGGATGATGACATGGAGGTGGGCATGAGCCTATGAGATTAAGATGATGGTTCATGAGCAACATGGTAGTGGGAGAACCGAGAAACTTGGAGTTTATAACGATGTAAATATGTGTGTGTGTGATCAATAAAAAGAAAAGAAAAGAAAATAAAATAGGATGTGTGCTCCTTTCACCATCTCTGCCAGAGGATATCCTTTAGGGCTTAGGAATCATCATAGCAGTGGTCTGAAGAACTAGGTGAAAAAGCCGTTCCTGGGAGTTAGAACCTCAGGCAAATATAAAGTGTTAAGTAATGGGCTCCTGGTATTTGTCTGTTTTAGATTTTGCAAGCATTTTAAAGTGAACATTCTCTTGAAAAACACTGACATCAAAGTAACAGGGAAAGTGGAGGGCATAGGGTATGGGGAGATGGGAAAGGTGGAAGGAGATAGAAGAGAGGGGGTCAGAACATCATGGGAGCTCTTTGTCTTTTACCTGTTGAAAATTTAAAAAGCTTAATTGTTATTGGTATGATTCCCCCCTCCTTTCTATTTGACTTTTTCCCCTGGAAGTGAGCTAAAGATAGAATTTCTGATTATGGGAAAGGAGAATGGCAATTTTTCATTATGACTTTGATGAAAGAGACAACATTGTGGGCACTGAAAAATTTTCGAGAGCAGTATTGTGCTCCTGTGGTGTTATCTCAAGAAAATAAAGCACAGAAAAGCTGTAAGATCTGTAGAATTTGGAGCTTAGACCGGAGAATCCACTAATATACCGAAAACTTTGGTAGTTACAAAAGCAAGAGTTTCAGAGCATAAAAAGATCAACTCTCTCAGAACAAGAAACATTGTCCCAGGAATAGTGTTTACTGTATTTTTTACAATTCACATGCAACAAATTGTTTTAAGAAATTATAGGACAAGGCTTTTCTTTTTCAATTAGACATGATAATTAAGCTCTGTTCTCCAAAGTAGCAGTAGAAAGCCACACAGTTCACAGGAAAGCCCTCAGTGACAGGGGATTCTGTAAGGTAGGAAGAGTGGAAAATAGATCAGAGAGTAAGTGAAATGCACAGGCTCTCAGAGAGCATAGGGAGATCTGGACGCTTGAAAATTACAGATGGTGTAATACTGAGAAGTGGAACCTATGGGAAAAGAAATTGAATGGTACTTTCTTTTCTCTAATTTAATCTCTCTCACAGTGAAAAATCTGGAAATATAAAGGGAAGGAATTGGGGCTATTTCAATATGAGTTGGAAGTATTCTGTATTTGCCTAAATATAGAATTATATATTCTAAATATATAAAATCAATATTTTTAAAGAGATATTTTCAGCCTGTAAAGCATTATATGTTTACTATAGAAAAAAATGAAGAGAATGCAGAAAGAATACAGAACATCTTTCATCTACTTTTTAGCTAGCCACTGCTAACATTTTGTTTTTGCCTCCCACGACATGCATATGCACATAGGGCACATTATATATGCATGTATATGCTGCAGTGTTAATTTTAAAAGAAATAATATTTCACTTTACAGCTAGTATTTTCCACATCATTAGGACAAAGAAATTAATGATTACATATTTTACCACGAGTGCCATAAATAATGTTTCTATTATTAGTTCCTATTGATTTATAATTAGCCATTAAAAATTATGCCAGTAAGCATAATTTTGACATTATATGGAATTTTGACACTTATCTCTGACTTTTCATGTGTCATAAAAGAATTATTAGATTTAACATTTGAACATTCTTAAGATTTTTAATAAAAAGTTACCTTCCAAACTCCATCTCTGATAACAGTCTTGATTCACCTCTAATACAATGTCTTACATAGAGCCGATTACTCTCATTAGAAATATATATATATATATATGCCCATTTAATTAAATTATCTTCATTGGGATTTATTATCATTTAAAAAAAATCTTTGTCAATTTGAGAGGCAAAAATGACATGTGATGGCCGCCTGAACTCATACAGACTCTTACTAGTGAGGCTAAATATATAGGAAATTATTTCTCAACCATTTGAGCATTGTTTATTAGTCTTTCATATTTACTAGTATTTAGATGTTATATTTATTATTGCTTTGTAGAAATCATTTCTCTGGGGAGCTAAACAGTTGTTCTTCTGCACTCCTTCAATGCAGCTATAATAGTCCTAATAAGTAGTTGAGATGAAATTAATTTAATATCCTAATTTGCCCAAGTATCACTTTTGCTACGCCTAAAATGTACATTTTAAAAAGCAAAGCTTATTCATATACATAAAATGGTAGCATAATTTGTTTCTTTGATTTAAGCTATCATAGAATTTCAGAATGATCATCATTCATTGTCATATGGAAGTTAAAATATCCCTTCCATAAACTTATTTACTTAGCGAATGTCTTTCTCTTCCATATAGGGAGGTTTCCTAGGGTTTTCCTGCAACAAGGAATTAACTATTTTGTTAATCACTTGCAAGTGAGCATCCGCTCAACGTAAGACATTGTATTAGAGGTGAATCAGGATTGTTATCAGAGATGGAGTTGGGGAGGTAACGATCAAGAGAGGTCATTCCCCAGGCGGTGAGGCAGAATGATAGATGCCATGTACATCTATGGTTGTCAGATGAGGCAGTCAATGGCATAGTTTCTCATAGGAGGGAGCAGGGAGAAATCACAGTGACCACTGAAGGAAAGGAATCAAATTCAGATGTAGTTTGGGGGCAGGATTTCAGCTGTTTCAGCTCTTGTCGTTGGTTGGTACAACAGCAATACTTCGTACCTGTGGTGAGGATGGTTGACTTTGCCCCATCGTGTTGAGACCTGACAGCTTTTGACTCCCTTCGGCTTGTTATTATTCACCTGCTGTTTACATCCCTATCCATCCTTCCTGAAACCACCATGTGATGGTACTCGTCTCCTCGTGGTGCCATCCACTCTGCAGCATGTTGGAGGAAACCTGCAAAGGCAGAGACAATGTTTATGTAAAACCAAAGACTTTGGGGCAACTACTAACACTGACAAAGCCAGTGGGGAAACCACAAGGAGCAAACATGAACCCACTCATGAGTGTGAAACGATTACGTTTCCAACGGGGTCTTAGCCTAATTTCCCAGCACATTGCCTTAGTCTGTGAGCCCCTCACAACACGGGATCCTCTTTATCAGCTCTCTCTGCTGTGGGAGTTTGAAAATGAAACGTAAAGTGGGTCTCTCCGCTGTGGAGATTTACATGGTAGCCGGGCAGCGACTCTGCCTGCATATAAAGGAGGTCGTGCACTTGGTGTAACGGTGACTCCAGAATCCAATTAAAAAGTTTAGAGGAAGGCACAGTCATTCCCACTTAATCCGATCACGGTTTAATGCAACCCTCCGCCTATTTCAGCCAGTGCCTCTGGAGCCAAATCAATTGTATGTCTCTGTTTCCACGTTCTCCTGCGTAATTTGATCACCTTCAGCTGTTTTAAAAAAATAGCTCGACTGGGAAATCTGGCAACAACTTTTAAGAATTGCCACATGATGTAAAGTCAACAAAGAAAACCCAGAGGACTGTTTCTAAAACTGACAGGACAGAAACACAACTGCAGTTGACTAAAACGCAAGTGGAATGGGGTGTGGCGGAGTTGGGGAGGAAGACTCGTGCTGTCTGAGCAGGAGCTGATAAAATAAATGATAGAACATGGTTGCATGCCTCTCTGCAACATTCTTCTCCCCATTCTTCTCCAATTGAAGGCTGTCACAATGTTAATGCTGCTATGGGCATTATGGTAGCCCATTCCCTAGTGGAAATAACAGAAATGATTTGAATGCATATCTCTGGAGTTGACAGTGCATTTCAGGAGTGAAGTCGTCTTGTAGTCGCTATGAAAGGGTGTCCCACTGAACTTCCCGGGAAACAAGCTGGCATTTACCCCATGCGTGGGCAGGGCATCTTGCCTAAAAGGCTGAGAGGGCCAAAGAGGCGAAGATGGCTCCCTTTATTCTATCGACATTTGAATGCTTCCCAATGGTACTTGATTGTTGTAAAGTTTGGGATAGACTCAGATGAATCCTTCTGCAAACTGAGCGATTTCTGACTGTCAGTAATGGAATAAGAGGATCCCTCTGGTGTGTGCAGACATGGGTGCGATTGGCAAGCTGCAAGTCCTGAGGGATGGAAATGACCCAGGTCTTGTGGCCTTGAGGTGTCTGGACTGTCTGTAAATTGGTATCAACAGTCATTTGGAAAAACATGTGAAATGGCATTGGCCTCGGTGCCTCTTCTGATATGTTGATCATGTGCGGGAGAGATGCTTCAGCTGCCCTCCCAGGAGTCTCTCAAGCAGGACTCCTGCTTAGAGAGTCCCGACAGGGTCTCCTATGACACTTCTCAGGACAGCCTGGAAGTAGAGCAGAGCCATGTCTTTGCTGTATCCAAGTCAGGTGAGTCAGGTTTGTTTTTTTCCTCCTTGCATTCATTTGAGGCCTACCTTTTGTGTATCCAGGTGTTTTATTTTGTCCCGTGCCACAGGGATGCACTGATTGACTTCACTAAACAATCCCCTAATTTGAGGATATGGGTGATACCAGAATATGCCTCCCTCTAAGGAAAGGGAGAGAGAATGGCCCAGCTTCTCTTTTGTCCAAATTTGGAGGAAAGAGATGGAACTAGTACTATGATTCTCAGCAGCATCCAACCTTTAATCTATACCAGTGAAAACCCACTTTAGTACAATTCTAGGTATAAAAACAAAGGCTTTGTTCTTACTAGTCCACCATTGGGGCTGCTCTTTGGCTCATCAGCTGTGCTTGAAATGTCTTTTAAGTGTTTTTTTTTTTTTTATCATCTTCGCACATCTTTCGGGTTGTTGGAATTTTGAGCAGAGGAGAGGAAAAGCAAACCCTTCTTGTTACAGTGTTGGGTCTGAGTTGCTGACTTAGAAATAAAGAACTTTATTAAGTATTTTCACTTGACTGTTGTGTGTGCAGGAGAAAAAATAAGAGAGCAAATTAGAACGTGTTTGCAACAGAAAAGAGGGAGCTGCAGTAGAAGATGGTGTGTGTAATGACGCGGTACAGTTGCTGAGAAAGCGAAACTTGTTCAGGGAAAGCCAGGAGCCAAATACTATGACAGCGTATGGGAGTTCAGGAAGAATTTGTCCTGTTTCCTGGGTATTCATCATGGTCCAGGCACCACGCTTGAAGTGCTTTATATATTCCACCTGTCTAGCACCACTTTCTTAAGAATTAGAGAGGAAATTGAAGTCTTGACTGGCTGTATATAGCCATAGGCTCAGATCTTCACCTATGACTTTCTGATCTGCTCCATTTTGGTGGATTTTTAAAAATATTTTTGATTTGCACCAAAAGTTACTGTTTTTGATGAAGAGTACTTGCGTAACTATTTCCATATTTATTAACATTTCCTATGCCTATGCAGAAATGAAAATATGTATTGGTTTTGAGCTTTTGTTTACTTATTCTGTTTGGAGTAAATTTTATTTATTTATTTTTTGTTGCGATTAGGTCTCGTTATTTTGCCCGTAGAACCGCAGGCTCACGTTGCCTGGGGTACCATGGACTCAAGCCATCCCCAGCCTCAGCTTCCCAGGTAGCTGGGATGACAGGCGTGCACCACCACGCCCAGCTATTTTTTTGGAACTAGGTCTCGCTGTGCTGCCCTGAGCTGGACTCGAACCACGATCCCTGCTCCCTGCTGTGGCTTCCTAGGTTGCCGCTTACAGGCACGTGCCACCATGGAATAAATTTTAGATTCATCTAGTTGGAATGTAGTTTTGGGTGTCCAAAAACACGCCAGAGTAAAATGAATCCTTCTTTGCTCTTTGCTTGTGTCCATGGCATGCCTGGCCTGAAATGTTGCCCTAAAAATGAATTTTTAGAAATTATTTGTATTTCTTTTTTGTTTTTGAGACTAGGGCTTGCTGTATTGCCTGGGGTAGTCCCGAATCTGTGGACTCAGGCAATCCCAGGCCTCTTGCCTCCCAGCACTTGGATTACAGGTGTGCACCACCACAACCGGCTCTATTTGGCTTTATTTCTAGGGATGTCTAATCTTTGCTGCCACTCTAGGGTCACGCAAGGACGCCCTGATATCTCTGTGCTGGGTGAACAATGTACATTTGATAAGGGAGCTTCCCTGGGCTGATGGTGTCAGCTCCTGAGAGAACCAGGTGCTCTTGGCTTCCTGTCACACACAGGTGACCTCAGGCACGCTACTAGGGACTCTTTTTCCACAGACAAGGGCTTTTGGGTCTCATGTGTTAGTAATTGTCAGGGAAAACCAATCCTTTCTTAGTCTCCTCCTTATTTTTCTCCTGTTCCATCTATGTAAAGATTGCACATGGCCCCTGGAATACAACAACATCTCTCTCAACTCTTTTCTTTGAAACAGGGACCACTGCCCAAATAAACAGTGAAAGAATGAACAGACTTTGCAGTCAGCAAGGATTTCAGGGAGGCGGGTTCTTGTAAGAGGTGGTTTGTATAATTGCAAGGACGTGGAAGCATCCGAAATGCCCGAAAACAGATGACTGGATGAAAAAGATGTGGTCTATATACACAATGGAATATTACTCATCAATTAAAAATGACAAATTGGCTGGTTTTATGATAACATGGATGGACTTAGAAGAATTCATATTAGCAGAAACAAGTCAAAAAGAAAAAAAAAACAGAAACCAAATGGTTTCACTGCTATATGGGACATGGGAAAGATAAACAAAAACCCATGAAGAAAAGTCAAAACAAACCAACAACCAAATTGAAGTACACAACTTTGGGGGGGGTGTTGGGACAGGGTGGGAATGGTCGGGGGGGGGTGAAACCCAGAGATCACAGAGATGTGAAATTTATATATAAATAAATTATTTTTTAAAAAGAGGTGGTTTGTTGGTATGTGTTGGTCGGGAGAGAGTTGGGAAAGCATCAGGTCACTTTGCAGAGAACTATTTTTTTTTTTTTTGAAGTGACGGGTTGATGAAGGAAAATATTGAAATAGTGTCCAGAAATAGGCGGGAGTCACATTTTGGAGAATCCTGGATTTCCGACCAAGGGTCAGTCTCAAGTGTTATTCTTCAGCGTTGATTATAGCAGTAACTGCACTCAGACTTCCTAAGCCTGGAAGACGTTGTATGCCCTCCTGAGTTTCCATTGCTCAAGGAGGAACATTTTTCTCAATTGCATTGAGTTGATGAGTCATCGGTTGTGACGCCATTGTCATCTGCTGACGTATGTCATCCCACCCCACTGTGTTTGCAGACAGTGATATTGTTTTAACTGATTTCTTAATCACTGATGGGCTGCTTCTCAGAATTGTACTTTTGCTTTTGTCTGGTCTCTTTGTAGGAGAACATAGTGGGAAAAGGAAAGCAGTTAAGTGGATGTTTGATAACCTGCAGACATTTGCTAGTCACATATATAATTTGACTGTATTTCATATGCCAGTTTTAATCCATTCAGGGAGTAGCAAGAAGGCATATACCATTTTTGAAAAGGTGTGCCTGTTAGAGAAGAGGAAAAAGAAGGAAATCAAGGAAGCCTGAGGGGTTTGTTGCACACATTGCCTGCCATGAAGACTTGTACACTTGCTAGAGGTGACAGCAAGTGAGAGTTGGGGCTCAAGCTTTTTAACCTCCAGCCCAGAGTGAAACATGAGGAATTGTAGTGTTTGTGAGATGAAAAGAACTCAATTATCCAGAAGCAGCCTGGGCCTGAGATAAAATTCCCCCACAGGTTTGCGTAAAGAAGATGCTAAAACATTTTTATTTTGGTATTGATGGGGAGGGTTAGTATTTTTTATGAAAACTGAGGCCGATGAGATTCCCTGTACACAGAAGCAGGCTGAGATGGTGGCCGTGGGCAGGGCTGACGCTGTCACCTCCAGTTCTAAATATGTAAGGACTCTCATGTCACAAGCTCCTTTCATATCATGTCTGTGGTGATTTTGCTTATTTGTTTTGTTGCTTTCCCCAAACTGATTATACTCTAGCTAAGAGCAGGAACTCTAGCTATCTTATTTGTCTTTTTATTTCTACATGGCACAAAGTTCAGTCTGTAGCAGGAGTTTTACTGATATTCACTGAATGAAGGAAGGAGTGGATACAACTTGTAAAACATAGCCGAAGGTAACTGTATTTGGTAGCTGGTTAAAAGAGCTCTTAAACTAATTATATGCCTGGTTATACTAGTTTGCTAGTTCTAAGAATATTTGGAATGTTTACCAGAATAATCCTGGAACAGCTGATAGAAGATTTTCCTCTTGTCCATAATCAGTATCAGATGGTCGATTGTTTGTTGGATTACTCCATCGAGACATCTTTGTCTAAGTTTTATAATCTGTAGGTCACCAGCGAAGATCAGAAATCTTAGAAATGTTGAATTATGGATTTATTTTCTACTATCAGAGTCGTTAAAAATTTTTTTTCTATTTAATAACATAGTGTTGCATTTAACTGTGTAATTTTGGGGTGCATCTGGATCTCTATGTATATGTTAACCGCACATCTCTCACCACCAAAATTAAGTGCCATAACACTCTCACATTCTATCCTTCCCTCCCACACCTCTTATTCCCTGCCTCTGATAAACACTAAATATTTCTCAGAGTCATTGATTTGCTTTTGTTGTAATTTATTGGTTGTTTTGCTTTATTTATATTTCACATGTGAAAGTCATATATATGTATGTATGTATATATACATATATATATATTTACCATAGAAATTTTTTTTTGAGACTAAGTCTCACTATGTTGCCCAGGGTAATCCCAATCCCATGGACTCAAACGATCCCCAGCTTCAGCCTCCCAGGTAGCTGGAACTACAGGTGCTCACCACTGCCCCCACCTGCTTTTTTTCGAGACCAGGTCTCGCTATATTGCCCAGGGTAGTCTCAAACTCACGAACTCAAGTGATACCAGGCCTCTTGCCTCCCAGTGCTTGGACTACAGGCATGCGCCACCACGCCTGGCTAGAAATGTGTTTTTTGATCAAGACATTTCATGGCTTATTATGTAGCTTGGCTGTGGCGTATATGTGCAGTTACATGCATACATACACATTAGTTAAATGTTAGGTTTTCATCAAAGACTTAAAGTGTTGGTAGAAACCAGCAACAAGGCAACTTTTGTTTGCTTCCTTTCTAAATACTGCTAGCTGTCATTCCCGGTGCGAGCACACGGTCAGTCCCTATGTGGTGATGGTTGATTAAGGGCTCTGTTATCTCTATCCTTCCAACCTGCAGGGACACAGAATATAAAGGACTTCAGCTCTCCCTGGATCAGATCTCCTCCTCCAAACCAACCTTCTCCTATACCAGCAGCTCTACTCCTACCATGACTGACAGCAGGAAGGGGGCCAAAGCCAGACTCTCCAGCTCAAAGTCAAAATCCAGGACTTCCCCGTATCCTCAGGTAGGTGCCCTGCTGTTCTGTGACTTACTCTTGTGACCTGGTTTGATCTTGCCACTGAGGATGTGTTGAAACTATTTGGAATTAATTATTATTTTAATGATTTTAGAACATTTATAAATATGAAGTTTTCTGAAACTGTCTTCTCTTTACCCCTTCTTCCTCAATAGTTTCGCTAGTAAAAATCTGCACAATCTTTAGTCTTTACTCTGAAGGTTATGAGATTTTCTGTTGCCTGAGTCCTAGGACCATAACTGTGTTATTTCAAGAAGCTTAAGCTTCAGTTCTTCCCCCCACAACGGTTGAGCAGAAAGATGTAGCTGGCAGAGCAAAATATGGGAAGCAAGAGCTTGGTGTAGAAAAATAGAATTTTAGGGCCAGATCTGAAGCAGAAGGAATTGAAGATGAAGAGGTGGACGGAAGGATCAAGGATACAATTCAAGGTGCGATTTGAGCACAGATGGGTGATTTATGAGGAGGAATGAAGCACAGAGGCCTTCCAGATGACAGGAGTGGTAGGAAGGCATCTTGCTTCCCATCTTTGTACGGTGGTGAACAGATGAGACCCAGAGGTGTTATTCCAGAGATTCTGCAGGGAAGATTAACCCGGAGTTAATCTTTGGAAGGCAAGCATTGCTTTTCCGTTCAGTCACTGAGATATGGAAACTCAACCTTGTCAATTTGTGTGCACACCTCTTACCTGGAGAGATTAGAACAGACCTGAGGGGTTCTCCATTCTCAGCATCCTGTGATCCTCACTTCCCTTATAAGGGCACCATGCAAACTGCCTGTAACGTATGGAAAACTCAGCCTTGGTCAATATGAAGCAAACAGTATTGGGAGTCATGTCAAAGTGGAGTCTATCATTTTTGTCCTGAATGTATTTTTAAAGTGAAAAATGCTAATCTAGTGTGGATGGAAGTTATTACTTCCTTCCTTATCAGAACTATCTTCTCAAGACTATACTGTTTTGAGGGATTGCTTTTCATGAAACTCATGGTCACTAGGAAGCTATAATTTGCTATAATCTTAACAGCTTCTTATGTGACAATGAGAAAATCATGGCCCCCAAGACACATGTATCACATGGTTGGAAATTGTCCAAGGAGAACAGAGTTCTTTACCCTAACAAAAGGGCAAAGAGTAGATCTGTGACGTCTAAACATTTTTCAGTGCATACCTTCAGTTATGAAGGTCGAGCACCTCTAAAGTATATTTAAAGTACCTTTGAAAGAGGAGTTGCTTATCTTTATTGTATGTCTAATGAGAAGCTTCTCATTGCTATCCTCTACTCTAGGAAAAGAGTTTTACTATCTTTTCCCCGACCTGGAAGGAAAGATTACTTCATTGGGCAGATATATTTTTAAATATGTGAAAGTGTGGGACATAGAGAGGAAAGAAGAATTTAAATTTAAATTAGGAAAAAGTAATCTAAGAAGGAAGGAATCTGCTTCTTGTACACCAGTTAAGCCACCAAACCAAAATCTACCTACTAGACTTCTAAACCTTAACTGTAAGTCCTTGTTTTCATGCTTCCCCTTGATGTTGAACATTCCCCTCAGGATAATGGTAGCTAACTGCTCATGAAAACTGAAAAGATGTTTTAACTGTTGTTAGACTATTCCTTACGTATTTGTGTGTATGTGTGGTAATGGTTGGTAGTTGATTACAAAGTTATGCATGTTTTATTTATACAAGAAGGAAAACCAAAGAGTGGAAATAGAACCCCATCCATTCTTGTTCCCGTGCTAAAATTATGCTTTCTTCTGGAAATGTTCCATGATGTGTCCAGATCGCACACAAGCTCACACATTTGTCTGCATAGGAGTTTCCCACTCTGTTGTGTGCTCACTTTTGTAGTTAATACTTACATAAATGTAGTTCTGGTCATATGTCCACCTGAAATTGTCTGGTATTGAATTCAGTTTATTTAACATTTATGTGTCTAGTAAGGTTATTCTTTAATTGTGTTTACTAGAGGTAATCACCGTATTAGGTCAATCCTGAGTTTCTACTACATGAACAACTAATACATAGAGATCAGAAATGCAAGACACTACCTTTGCTTTTGAGGAGTTGCTAGTGTCTGCAGACTAGGAAATAGGCATTTGCTATCAATTATCATGGGTGAGCTGGACGTTGGAAATGTGTGATAATCAGAACAAACGTATGACTCCTTTTGGTGGGTAGAAAGAATTTATTGACATCTATTGAAGCCTAAATACTCAGAAAATTTTAAGAGATGCTCCTCAGAAGCCTATCCTTAGATAGTCCAAATTATCCTTATATTGTTAAGGGATACTATAGTTTTAAAAGATTTGAAAAAATCTAATTGCCTAAAATTTTTTTTTGAAAAGATTTTTTCAGGTGTTCTTGTTATTATGTATCTTTATTTTTTATTTTATTTTATTTTTTTAGAAACTAGATCTTGCTATGTTGCACAGGGTAGTCCTGAACCCGTGAACTCAAGTGATTCCTAGCCTCAGTCTCCCAAGGCTGGGATTAAAGGCATGTGCTACCATGCCCAGCTCTATTATGTGTCATTAACTCAGCAGATGTTCAGTGCCTCCATCGAAAGATTCTATGCTGGTCAGTGTGGTAACTGAGGGCAGGGGCTGGGGCTGCAGTGCTAGAATATCAGGGAGTGGTGTGAGAATGTCTTTACATTCTGCAATACAGTTGGAGTGGTAATTATCTGCCAAGTAAGTAGTGTCTAGTAAGTAGGTGTGTACAATGGGCTTTGCAAGTGCTGTCAGTTACGACAACAATAACTTTTGTGGGTAGATTTCAGGAATATGGTGTACAGGAAAGGAGAGCAGCCTTCAGGAAGACTAAGGAGCACATTGTTGCTGTGACTGGGCTTGGGGAGGCTTTGGGCAGTGTGGGTTCTTGTGGGAGGAAGCGAGGGTGATAGTTTGGGAACGCTGAGTGGTGCCAGGTCAAGGAGTTGAGAGTTTGTGTTTTGTGGAACCCTTAAAGATGTGTCTATCTCTGTATCCTCCTGAACTTGGTCAACTCAGCTTGTTCTCCTGTTCTATCTCCTATTATTCCTGATCTTTCAGTTCCCTTTTCTTAAATAAACTTGCCTCTATCATTAAAAAAAAAAAAAGATTTGACCAAGAAGTGAGAGATTCATGTAGTTGGAGTGAGGTAAGTTGGTCAGGACACTCTTTTGACTAGTCCTGGTGTGAAATCACTGATGGTCTAAAGTCCTCTGTTGGCAAAGAAGACAGCATGAAGAAGAGTAAAGAGTATTCCTTTTCATCCTTGGCTACTCAGGCATCTTCTCACCTTACATATATTTTGACTCTTATAAATTTATATTGAACTTATACTTCTGAACTTACTTTTGTAGTTCGTAACACACTTGTAGTGAAATTCTCTGTATAATCAAATACACACTAAAAACATTTTTAGTGGCTGAATATGCAAGGTTTAAATCATAACTAATTTTCTTCAAAATAATGAGAACATGTTTTATTTTCTCTTACATCTAGTTTACATGTTTTTAGCGTGCAACTTCTCATCAAATTTTTCAAGAGGCAATTTCCAGAGCTTGTGGGGGAAATATATTTATGTAAATGGTGATTCAACAATTTTATCAAGATTGTTTACTCTTTGCTATATCATATATTAGGCTTATCTAGAAATTTCTAAGAGATGTCTGATGAACAGCAAGCAGAAACACTGCTTTCTGGAATTGTTTAGCCACTCTTATTTGAATGCAAGACATGCAAAATTTGTAATTTTCTACCCCCACCCAATTTGTCTGTAATAGTAGATGAATCATAAGATCATTTCCTTGGTATGAGATGACCCTGGGAATGATTTTAGAACTGATTATATTATAATCACTTAATTAATGATGTCATCACTTTTATTGCCTCTGTGTATTACTCTAGACAAGAAAGGTCAAGATCAAATTGTTTTGAAGCATTGCAGAAAAATTGTCATTAGCAATATTATAGCTAATATCCAAGGATTCAGTCCGTAGCTGTTGTGCTGCGGTAAAGTGGTCATTTGACCATTATAATAATTGCATTTTATCACTGTCGTGTTTTTCCTCATGGACATAGCAAAGTTGGGTTGAGTTGGAAATATTACATTTCTGGAATTTATTTTTCAGACCTTATTTCTAGCAATGATCGCAGTGCTGACTGCAGTGTTTTTCACGTATAAATCATTTGCCCTTGCTCCAGAGCAGGTGAAATGATCTTGCTGCAGTTTTATCATGTCAGTCATGAAGAGTCTCCTGATTCCAGTTTCCTTTTAAACCGCTAGTGTTGGCATATTCCTTGTGGTTGCATTTATTGCAGACAGCAGATTCCCTTCTGTTGTATTGCACCATCCTTCCTCCTCTTGCCTTTTCCCTAGTGAGTAGTAATCGATACACTATGTAATTCCGGAGTAACACTGTGTATGCTTCTGAAATCCCAAAGTACTTAATCACTTGCTGCAAATACAATGCAGCACTTGCAGGTTTTAATTCACATCTGCTACCTTAAATAATCCCACAGAACCCTCTTAATTTTCATTGCCAGCAATCTGGCCTCCTTTTGGTGAAGGTAGACATTCTTTCTCTCTGCAAAGGTTCTTTCTGGCCTCAAAAATATATCAGACCGTTTGACTGAGTTTTTAAGTTACAGAGAAAATAAAAGAATTTTCTGACTGCAGTTGTCCGTTACACCTGGTACTTTTGTCAGGCCCAGGATAGCATCCCTCTTCTTGTTACACAATTAACCCCCAAGACGTGCAATCCTGAATCATTCACAGAAAATTTCAATGTGTTTTGTGAAAAAATCAGGTTATTCTTTTACCAGTTTTTACACTGTAAAGACTTGTATATATATTTTAGCTGAGTATAAATGAGACATTAGTCTCTTTTCTGTATTAGGCTATTAGAGTAAACCCTTGTGATATTTTTATATTGTCCTTTTTTCTTTTCTTTTTTTTTTTGAGACTAGGTCTTGCTAATTTTGCCCGTGAAACCACAGGCTCATGTTGCCCATGGTACCACAGACTCAAGCAATCCCCAGCCTCAGCTTTCCAGGTAGATTACAGGCATGCGCCACCATGCCCAGCTATTTTTTTGGAACTAGGTCTCTCTGTGTTGCTCCAGGTGGGACTCGAACCGCGATCCCCAGACCCTGCCGTGACTCCTTAAGCTATTGCTTACAGGCACGTGCCACTGTGCCTGGCCCTATATTGTCTTTTTTAAATAACATCCATGTGACTTTAGGAAATTATTTGGAGATACTCAGCCAGGTGAGAACTCTGCAACAGGTCTGTACTTGGTTTGTTACTACCTATTGCATTTAAATCTCTCTTAAGTACAGGGAAATGCTAACAGTGATCCTTTTTTTTTTTTTTTAAGAAATAAAAAATCTATTTCTCCAAAGTTAGAGTTAACAAAGTAGGTGACTTGTCCAATTCTGACAAGCATATTCCACAAGAAAACTCCCAAGTTTTGTTATAATGCTAAATAGGACCAACTGAAAGAAAATAATAGCGTGTTCTTTCGATAAGACTGAAATTTTGAAACAGTAAGAATTCTTGATACTTAATGCTTGGGCAAGACTGTGTATTAATGGTTGCAGGATATCATTAGATATTATAATATATAGTTGTAGTGACTATCACTGACATTGATGAGTACTTGGAATTCTTCAATCTGCATTTTATTCTTATTTTATATATTATATAAATATATATATATATATTACATCATTGTGCACCCCAGGAGTCTCCTTAACACCCATTAACCATCTTAATCTTTTGTTTCCTCCCCCTCTCATTTTCTTCCTCTCCCCTTATCTCAATCTGTGGTTTGGTTCTGTTGGTTGTTTCTAATTTTTCTTATTTGTATGTTTGTTTTTTCTTATAAGGAACCATACCCACAGGCTTTGGGCGAAGGCAAGTCTAGCATTTTAGAGAGGAACTCTTAGATGCTGACAGCTTTTAGAGCTCAAGATCGTGGCTTCTCCCTTGACATTTCCTGGGCACTGGTTGGGGGAGGGGCAGGCAGTGATGTCCAGGGGCTTTGACTCATCACTCACTGCCCTGATCACCAACCAGTTTTCCCCACAGTTAGTGGACCCCCCCCCCCCCCCCCCCGCCCGGCCACACA
>PVHY01011050.1:5252-17342 GCA_004024945.1 Uropsilus gracilis | reverse complement strand
ACTTGCAAGGGAATGTGCACCTTCCAAGAGCTTTTTAATAAAGGAGGCAGCAGTAAGCATCCGAGTACAGGTGTCCCTTTGTATAAGTATTGAGGTCTCCTTGGGGTAGATTCCCAGAAGAGCGATCGCTGGGTCAAATGGTAGTTCCATTTTCATTTGTCCCAAAATGGATGAATGAATGAAAAAGGTGTGGTACATATACACAATGGAATATTACCCATCAATTAAAAATAACAAACTTGATGAATTTACGATAGCATGGATGGACCTAGAAGAAATCATATTAGCAGAAACAAGTCAGAAAGAAAAAGACAGAAACCATGTGGTTTCACTAATATATGGAACACAGGAAAAGCAAAACAAAAACAAAACAAAGTCAAAACAAACTAAGAACCAAACTACAGGACACAACTGGGGTGAGGGGATATGGGAGGGAGAGATCAGGGAGGGAAAGTGGTGGGTGATCCCTGGGGAAAAATTGTGAAATATATATATATATAAATAAACTATTTAATAATAATGATAATGAAAAAGGAGGCAGCAGAGCAAGGCTCTTTTGGGGATCTCTGATGGATAGAATGGTGAGGAAATGAAAGAACTGAGAGTGACATTTTGTTCTCAGTGTAGCATAGCTATGGCATTGCAGATGACTTTTCTGTTCTTCACCTTGCTTTGGGGCACACCAGTGTTGGCTATTGGTAAAACTATTGATCGGAGATAAACTAGGTATGTGCACGTTGAAATAAGACCATCATATTTGTGCTAGTTTATTCAAATAGCTTGGGAAACCTGCTTTGCGGGCTGCACTGGCTTGCAAGGGAATGTGCATGATGAAAGAGAGTTTTGATATTGATAGTAACTATCTTATGCCAATAGGTAGTCATATAGTTCACGTAAAGTAGATTCCGAAGGGCAAGCATTCAGTGATAACAAGTTCACGGAAAACAGGATGTAAGAAAAGATGAATGAGAAGAAAATAGGAGAAAGGGTGGTGTAAATGAGGGAAACAGAATAAGACTAAGATGTAGCAGCAGTGAGGTGGGGGAAGAAAATTTGGGGTGGGGGGCAAAAATTGAGCACAGATGTTGCCCAGATGTTGCCCTCGACAACCAGGTTGTCCCAGATGCTGAAAAGCCCTTGCCTATAATGCATAAAGTGCATGAAGAGTCGGTAGATGAGGCCGGAAGGTGATAGGGTAGGTGGAGAGAGAGATATGGGGGTGATGAGATGCATACATTTGGAGCTACAGCCCTTGCCCTGGAGAGCTTCCAGAGTCAGTGACGGAGCTAAACATGTCAACAGGTACTTGACACAGCACAGTACTGTGGGGTGAAGGAGTGTGGCAGCGGTGGTGGTAGTGACCCTGATGTAGATTGGGGTGACCTGTCTTTCCATCTGTGGCCTGTGGGTGAGAATTGGGGGTGGACTGTAAGACAACAAATTGCTTCTAGGTTGATGGACTTCACATGCCCTAGGGAGTTACTAGCGGGTTCAAGTTTATTGACTTACAAGTTGGCCGTGGGGACTGCAGGATGACCCACAAGGAGTGCCCCTTCAGGGGCCAGACTCATGCTCACTGGACTGCCAGCTCAGCCTTTCTGTACCTTTACCCATGTACCCTTCCCCTCCCACGTGACTGTCCTGAAACTCCCTCTGGAGAGCTGCCGTGACACTGTCATTCCCCCACTTTGAGAACTCTTGCTCTTCAGTCTGCCTTGCCCTCCAGGTTGAGCATGAAAGCCCACTGGTCATGTCAGTGCTTGGAGACCCGCCACAGCCCTGCCTGTCCCTCAAGGTCACTTGTAATTGGATTCTCAATTAGCTGAGCCCTGGGCTGCAGTCAGGTCAGGCCTCAGTCTGCAAAGCATCCTGTCCTTGTCTACCTCCACACTTGTGCTCCTGCATTTTATTTCTGCTGCGTTTGCTCCATCTTTTGGAATTCTGCTGATTCTCTAAGGCACAGATTCAATGCTCTCACATGAAATATCACCAGTTATATTTCTTCTGAGAACCCACATTGAGAACCGGGCACGGTGGTGTGTGCCTGTAAGTGACAGCTTATGGAGTCGCAGCAGGGTCTGTGGATCATGGTTTGAATCCTGCTTGGAGCAACACAGTGAGACCTAGTCCTCTCCCCAAAATAGCTGGACATGGTAGCATGCGCCTGTAATCCCAGATACCTGGGAAGCTGAGACTGGGGATTGCTTGAGTCTGTGGTACCATGGGCAACGGTTCCACAGGTAAAAATAGCGAGACCTAGTCTCAAAAAAAAAAAAAAGAACCCACTCTGAAAGCCGGGCATGGTGGTGCATGCCTGTAATCCCAGCTACCTGGAAGGCTGAGGCTAGGGATCACTTGAGTCCTTGGGTTTGAGACAACCCTGGTTAACATAGTAAGACCTAGTCTCTAAAATCAAAGCAAAAACCCTATGTTGAAAATAACCTCTCTTCTATTAACACTTGTGGATCCATTGTAACTCCTCTCATTCTTATACTATGATCTCTCTGGAAGTAGTTGCTTACTTCATAATTCCTCACACCCCCACCCACCTCAGCATCTGAGAGGGTGTCTTCCATGTATTGACTTATTACAGGTTAATGGAAAGAATGAATGAATGGATGCATTAAAAGAAGACTTTGAAATTCCCCAGGTTTCCAAGTAGACACATAAATGCCCCAAAGAGAAAACGTGTTTTGTTACTAATGAAGTTACAGCTGAAGCAAAGTCTGGGGATTGTTTCACAAGAGACTCTTCAGTACAAACTAAGACATGGTGCTAAGGGAATTGGGTGTAGTAGAATCTGCAGGTTCTTTCAAGAGGAAAACTCTTTCCTTTTTTTGTCTTTTTGTTTGTTTATTTAATTTTACATTGTTTTCTACCCTGGAACTCTCTCATCACCCATCATTTTCATCTTTTGTGCCCATCCCACCCCTGATTTCCCTCCCTCCCCCTCTCTTGCTTTATGCTTCAGTTCCTGCTGACAGTTAGTTTTACATTTTTCTTGTCTGCTTGTTTGTTTTCCCTCTATCCCTCATATAAGTGAGACCATCCCATAATTTTCTTTTTCTTTCTGGCTTATTTCTGCTAGCATGATTCCTTTTAGCTCCATCCATGTTGCCTCAAATGACCTAAGTTTGTCTTTTTTGATTGATGAATACTATTCCATTGTGGACATAGACCACAACTTTCTGATCTATTCGTCTATTTTGGGACATTTGGGTTGCTTCCATATCCTGTCTATGATAAAGAAGTGCTGCAATAAACATCCAAGTACAGATGTCCTTTGGATTAGTAGAAAACTTTCAGTGAGCATTTGTGGCTCACATTTCTAGGACAGAGAACCTGTTCTGAAGTAGGCTTTCATCTCCAGTACAAAATGGAAAGATGTGAGCTGGGCATGGTGGCACGTGCCTGTAATCCAAGCATTTGGAATCAAGAGGCCAGGGATCTCTTGAGTTCACAGGTTCAAGACTACCTTGGGTAACATAAAGAGACCTGGTCTTGAAAAAGCAGATGGGCATGGTGGCGATCACCTGTAATCCCAGCTACCTGGGAGGCTGAGCTGGGGATCACTTGAGTCTGCAGGATCAGGACTACCCCAGGCAACATAGTGAGACCTAGTTACAAACAAACAAATAAAAAAAAAAACCCAAAATGGAAAGATGTGATAGCCGCTATTGACTCTGAGTGTTTTTGATGATACTATAAATGGCAGTGATATTTGCTTATCTGCACAAGAAATGCCATTTGTTCTGTCTTCCATCTCAGTTCCCATCTTTGAGTATGGACTCTGCCTGAGTGCCAAGGCTTAGTTCCCTGGGCAAGTAGATGATTTCAAGATTGCTCTCTTATATTTCTAAAAAATCTATGTTCATTGTTGTATTATACCTCTAGTGGCATTATGCTCTATGAGGGATAGATTTCTACAGAAAAAATAAAATCACTTAAGTACTGCTTTTTGCTTGTTTTGGTGTTTGATCTTCTGGAGAAAAAAGATCTTGTGAAGGTTATCTTCTTCAGAATGTTCTTGACCTTTGAGCACTCATCTTCCTTATCTCCACTGTCTTGGTCTGCATCTAGGTTCTCTGGAATACAACATTCAATTTAGACTTTCTTGTCCTCTTGGTGGTTCCTCTGGTCTCTGAACATTCCTGCCAGAGGAAGGTTCCTGAAATACAGTTTTCATCTGGTCCCTCTTCCCTTTCTGCCCCTCTCCCACTAGGGTTTCCTACTTTAAAAACCTATTGCAGTTCCTTGTTGCTTTTAGTGCAAAGTCCATTCTTCACAATCTGTTTTTGCTTAGCTTTGTTTTGTTAATTTTTAAAAAATGTATTTATATATAAATTTCACATCATTGTAATCCCAGGGATTTACCCCCCTCACCCTCCCCTCCATTCCCCCCTTTCCCTCCTGCTCAAAGTTGTGTGCTTCAGTTTGGCGCTTAGCTTGTTTTGTCTTTTCCTCAAGGCTTTTGTTTATTTTTTCTCTATATCCCATATCTTAGTGAAACCATTTGACTTCTGTCTTTTTCTTTTTGACTTGTTTCTGCTAGTATGATTTCTTCTAAGTACATCCAATTTTTAAGAGACGACTAGGTCTCGATATGTTGCCCAGGGTTGTCTTGAACCTGCAGACGCAAGTGATCTCCAGCCTCAGCCTCCCAGGTAACTGGGATTACAGGTGCACGCCACCATGCCCAGCCAGTCTTCACAATCTGGCTCAGGCCTCTGCCTCTATCTCCTTCCCCCTTGCCTCTGTCTCATCTCGATTCTAGCTGGATTTTGCTGTGCACTTTAATGGAGGAATCCTTCCCTGCCCAGCCTTTCAAATCCTACCCACCCCCCAAGCACACCTCCAGTCCCACAGACTCCTGCTCGGAGGTGTAATTCATGTTACACTCATCCCAGTTCTCTAACATGGGATTATTTGGGTCGGGGGGAGAGTTAGTATCCAAAAAAGATACTGGGCAGCAGATGCAGCAGATACATCAGATAGACATGCCTTGTTGGCAGCTTCAGGGAAGTGATCGCTAGAGCTTATGTTGTGGCTCCCAGAACTGAGCTGAGAGAGGGGAGTTCTGGACCCACCACCAATGTGTATCCAGGCAGCTTTGTTTGGACCAAATCTATAACACTATATTTTATTAGAGGCTCTTTGTGAAATCAAAGAGAGCCGTGTTTGACGGTTCACTGTGGGGTATGTGCCGCTCACTCAGAATAGAAAGCTTCTAGCGTTAAGGGAGTTGAATTTGGATGGCTTTAAAAAAATGTAGAATTTTTTTTTAAACACGTCTTTTTCTCCATCGATTTTTAGGAGACACGGTTAGTGTATTAGCATTAATCAAATTGAGTTTTTTTTCTGGAGGGTCAGGGTTCTAATGTAGATAGTCTAATAGATGCTTTGTGTTATTTTGGTTTTTGCCATGTTATTTATTGTTCTTGACTTTATAGAAACTAAAGGGATGCTCTTCCTTCCATTTACAGACGTTAATTTTGTCTTACGACTGGCGTGGAAGGTCGTTGAGCTTTGATATCTTTTCACAAAATTGTAAATTGCATAGATCTCTTTCCTTGCATGCAGAAGGCCAGTCATTTGCTTGCCTAGTTCTAGGACAGTGCCAAGAGTAGTTGAGCAGTCTGTCCTTGGTCCAGATGCAGAATAAACCAGTAGAAGACCAAACAAAGCTGCGGTAAGGGGTTGGAGCAGGGGGTCCCACTTTGCCCATCTAATTCAAGTCCTTCTAATCTTCACTTCACCTGTGAAAAATCAGACAGTGAGCCAGAGCTTCAGCAAACGGAGGGAAGTGACTCTGGCTCATACCCAAAGCCCATCATGGAATTTTTTTTTATTTTTCATTTTAATTTATTTTATTTATACATAAATTTCAACATTGTAATCCCCAGGGTTTACCCCCCTTCCCCTCTATCCCCCCCCCCTTTCCCTCCTGCTCAAACTTGTGCTCTTCAGTTTGGTGCTTAGCTTGTTTTGACTTTTCCCCAAGTCTTTTGTTTATCTTTTCACTGTATCCCATATGTTAGTGAAGTCATTTGGTTTCTGTCTTTTTCTTCTTGACTTATTTCTGCTAATATGATTCCTTCTAAGTACATCCATGTTGTTATAAAATACGATTTTATAACATCATGGAATTTTAATGCTAATTTTAATTAACATTAAAACTAGTGCTACTGGTTCTGGAAACCCAGGATTTACCCAACAGGCTGGAGCTATTTCCGTATTATTTATATAAGTTGGGATACTCTTGATCATTTACAGTTCTGTAGGCCACGCCAGAGAGGCCTTTAATACATGCTTATTTTGTGCTTATTTCCTATTTAAAGTCTTCAGTACAGTGAAAATACTCACAAGCGTCTAGGTCTATATCTTTGGCTTTTTTAAAGGATGTAGACCATGGATTTCATGGTTTAGGAACAGCTTTTCCCATATGGAACCCTATAGGACACTCATTACAGAGTCACATTGAAGGTCCAGTGTGCTGACACCCTCCCCGTTGCACATCCCCCTGACAGCCCATGACGCAACATTTCTGCGAGAAAAATGAGAGAACCAAATCCCAGGAACATTTTTGTGGCAGTGGGGGGTGGATTAAGAGAAGGTCTAGGACATTTCAAACCACATTTGAAGCATAATAAAGACGTTCCCATGTTTCTGCTTCTTGAAATGTATCAGGCAACCTACAGGTATGAAGGATTTCTTATCAGAGGACGATTTGAACTAAAAAGACGATGTTAGTTAAGGGTAAAAACAATGTCACAGTAAATAATGGAGTAGACTGTAAGTGGATCCAATCATAAAGACTGAGTGGAAAGTCTTGTGAAGACATCATAAAAAATTGATTTTGGGAAGATGATGCCTTATATTATTCTTTAAAATGAAGGAAGAAATGGCCAGAGTACTCAAAATATCTAACAAATGAATTCTGGTTCAGCATTTGAATTTTATTTTTGTATGGCAGAAGTGGAAATATTTGGGGCCAGTTCCTCTAGTGAAAGCTCCCTCAACCCTGGAATGTGAGACTGATGTGGACTTGAGACTGATGTTTTTTCTTTTAAAATGCTTTCTCTCATTTTTCGTGATGTCTTTACAAACTTAACTTGTGGAGTGATATGTCCTTCAACTGAGTTTCATGCTAAATATTTATGAAGCTTGTATAGAAATCAATCCTTCCTTCCTTCCTTCCTTCCTTCCTTCCTTCCTTCCTTCCTTCCTTCCTTCCTTCCTTCCTTCCTTCCTTCCCTCCTTCCCTCCCTCCCTCTCTCTCTCCCTCCCACTCTGTTGCCCGGGGCTGATGCTAAATATTTATGAAGCTTGTATAGAAATCACATTATACTTAGACTTCCTTTCCTTTCCATTTCCCTTTCCCTTGCCCTTTCCCTTTTCTTTCCCTTTCCTAGACTAGGTCTCACTGTGTTGCTTGGGGCTGTCTTGAACCTGTAGACTCAAGTGATTCCTAGCCTCAGCCTCCCAGTAGCTTGAATTATAGGTGCGTGCCACCGTGCCCAGCTCACTTAGACTTTCTTAATATATAGTCTACACAGACTTATTCTTGCTGTTTACTACTAAAACAATAATTCGACATGAAGTGGCTTTAAAAACACTTTACCAGTAGCGGGAGTCTGGAATGTAGAGGCTAACGTCTACTTGATATCCTCTTCGCAGTTGTAGCAACTTAGGTTGCTTAAATGCTAAAAGTTTTCCGGTTAGGAAGGAGCTCTCCTACGGAAGGCTCCTCTGCTCCGTTATCACAGGCACATGTTTTCACTCAGCCTCTCAGATTAGCAAAGTAACTTGCATAATTGTCATTTGAAAATGCATTTGATTCCGACATTAGCTTTTGCCTTCCCCTGTGTTGTCCTTGAGAAGACCCCCGGCCATTGCCAACGTGTCTAAGTCACAGTCGTTCTTCGTAGTGCACACGACTCCTGTTTGAGGCAAACGTCTCCAGTGGCGGGGGTTATTTTAATGGGCATGCTGCATTACTTTAATCTACCCCTTTCTGCCATCTGTTCTTCCCATAACAGTGGATTAAAAAAAAGAAGAACATATTTTATGTTTCAGGGTTACATTAGTAAAAAGTAAGATAAAAGTGATTTAAAAGCATGCGTATGTTCTGAGCGCAATGCCGTCTGCATCTGGGGTGCTTTTTCTCATGGTTCAAACGCAAATCAAGAGGAAGCTGCTCAGGCCTGATGGAGTGAAAGTTTATCACGGAAAACAGGGCTTTACCTTAAGAGGGTCCCTCTCTATAGTTTACGGTTAAAAATGATAAAAACCTCCACGAGCTGCCAGAATCGGAATAGATAACTGCAACCTCTGCTGTTGGGGCATCTGGCTTTTTTCCTGGCCGGTTCTTGCTGCCGCAGCCAGAGGAATACTGAGAACCTGTGTGGAACATGCTGTGGAGTAGGCATGACTCTCCCGGCTGTTATCATAACAGGTGAGGAGTGTCTGTGGGTGTGACTGTGGTGGAGATGGTCTCAGTAAGGAGAGCACATCACCCGAGGGTGTGCGGAGGTGGAGAGTGGAGTGTAGACGGTGAAGGAAGCCCCGTTGCAAAATGTGCTCGGGACCTGGGTTCCATGACTGCTTAGGGGGTAGGTGCTGTTTCTTCCTTATCTAAATCTCTTTGCATCTGAGGCAAGACACAGGCGCTTCCTCCTCCTTTTGAAGTTTATAATAATCATGTGACTGAGGTGCATTTTTTCAGGGGCCTCGTTTTACTGCATCTATAAAGGGAATGATGATACCTTTAAGGTAGTCATTAGGTAGTTAGCTTACATTACTAATGCATTACATTACTAATGCATTACTAAGCATTACATTAGTAATGTAAGCTAACTAATTAGTAATGTAATCTTACTAATGCAAGATAAGTTATCAATAGTCATTTAAGGCATTTAATAAGATAACATCGCTGTATCTCAGAGTAGAAACTAGCACACACCAAGATAATGCTAGTTATGATTGTTGTGAAGGGTGGAGTACCTTAGTTCAGGAACATCATCCAGGGAAGCGCCCCTTAATCAGTCGCAGTGCCTTTCCTTTCTTAATATGGACCATTAAAAGAAAGTTAATGATGCCCTGGCTTGAACTCTTTACACTGTAGCTTTTCTCACTCTTGCTGCAGGGCCTTGCTGTGTTCTGACTTGTGTTCAAGTGATGTTCTATGCATTGTTCATACCCTTTCTTAAAGGAGCCTCTGTTTGTCCGATCACCTAATAATGCACTGCTTTGCAAACAGTAGGCACTCAATAAATATTTGACTTATAAAATGAACTACTGCAAATAGTTCCCATTTCATGCCTATTATGCCCCAAATGTTTCATCAAACCTTTCAACAGATGAACTATCCATCTCTTCTAGAAGGAATGAGGAATGATTCTTTCATGAGCTGAATTCTCCTCCTTTTTAAACAAAATTTTGTATTTGCTTGCTCATGTGTATATTGTTAGCATCATTGCCTACCCTGAGGTTCTCCCACCACCATTGGTTCACCCATGAACCATCATCTTAATCTCTTGTGCCCATCCCTCCCCCGATTTTACCTCCCCGCTTGCTCTATGCTTACTTCTGCTGACAGTTTGTTGGTTTCAAGTTTTACTTGTCCTTTTGTTTGTTTGATTTCCCTAGATCCCACATGTAGGTGGGATCATCCAGTATTTCTCTTTTCTTGCTGACTTCCACTAGCATGATTCCTTCTACATCCATCCGTGTCATCACAAATGCATCTAATTTGTCTTTTTTGATTGCAGGATAACATTCCGTTGTATGAATTAGACCACAACTTTCTGACCCATTCGTCGGTTTGGGGGCATTTGGATTGTTCATGAGCTGAATCTTAAAGAGCTGTGGGGAGGTGGATGTCTTCTGACACCATTTGCTGGTGTCCATTTAAGCTCTTTGTCATTTGCTCTCTTTCGGTGGGTGGCTTGTAATTTCATAAGAACAAGGGCATCCTTCTTCATTGGATCCATTTTTCAAGTTGCCAACATGAATGGCTGTTTTAAAAATTAAAATTTAAATAACAGAGTGAATTAGCGTGAAGAGTGTTCTGAATGACAATAAATTATTAAAACAGAATCAACCAAAATTAATTTTCAGTGAATTTTCTTTAATTGATATAACTAATTAACCTAGGGAGTTAGATCATTCAGCTTCTTAGCTTTAAATATGACAGAAAGTGTTGTTACCTTTTCAAAGAAACAATGAGGCTTTTGAGCCCCTTTCAAAGAACAAAACATATGCTTATATATAGCTCCTCAAACATGATTTTTGTTTTGTTTTCCCTGGAAAAAATATAGGTCACTAGGAGAGGTACTTGCAGAGTGTGCATGTATTCTAGTTAATTGTGATTTTAGCTCCTACTCTTAAAACACATCTTTGAACTTTTAATCAGAATTTAAGTCAAAGGCCTGGCATGGTGCTGCATGCCTGTAGGTGGCAGCCTAGGAAGCCATGGCCAGGGCCAGGGATAGGGGTTCAAGTTCCGCTGGGGGCACGTCGTGAGACCTAGTCCCCAAAAAATAGCTGGGTGTGGTGGCGTGCACCTGTAATCCCAGCTACCTGGGAAGCTGAGGCTGGGGATTACTTGAGTCTGTGGTACCCTGGGCAACATGAGCCTGTGGTTCCACGGCCAAAAATAGCAAGTCCTAGTCTCAAAAAAAAAAAAAAAAAAAAAGAATTTAAGTCAGCACCAAACTCTGGTTGGTGAGGATAGTATTTTAGTATTTCTACTTTGTGACATTTATTGAAGCTTTCTTTATGACCTAATATTTTATCAATTTTGATGATTAGTTTATCAGTGTGTGACTGCTGATAGAGTCATAGCACTTAACTGCTTGGTTTTGATTTTTAAGACTACTGTAGTCTTTCTTATTTTTATCTACTTTACGTCTTTTATGCCAACAGTGTGTCTTGGTCTCTTACAGGCTGTTATTTCTTCTGGCATCTGTAGTTTTGCTGTATGTGACTGGTATTGCTTGTTCTTTGATACATAGGCAGAAAGATAGGAAAAAATACTTAAAGCAAGAGAGTGATATGTTCAGGTGGTGTTCAGGAAGATCTCTGAGGACGCTGGGTGTGGGGCTTGTCTCTGGGACTGACTGGGACTCTATGAGACTCCCCCAGGACTGGAGAGTAGGGGAGAATGGGGAGTTATTGTGTAATGGGCACAGAATTTGAGTTTTGCAGAATAAACCTGGAGATGATGATGGGGATGGTTGCGTAAGAATGCATGTGCTCAATACCACTGAATTGTACCTTCAAATGAGTCGATAGAAAGTTTTATGTTATATGTGTTTTACCACAATTAACAAACTTTTTTAAAAGACAGGGAACAGCTGGAGGATCTAGGAGTGGAACGAAACACTGCAAGAGAAATTTAGGTATAGGTTTTATATGAACATAACTTTCATTTATCTGGATAAAATGTTCAGGGTTGCAAGGGGTAGTTGCAGATTTAGACACTTCACCAAAGAGGAGATACAAATGGCTAATAGACATATGAAAAATGCTCCACTTCACTAATAATCAGGGAAATGCAAATTAAAACCACACTGAGATACCATCTTACTCCAGTAAGAATGGCCCACATAAATAAAACAGACAACAACAAATGTTGGCGCGGATGTGGAGAAAAAGGAACTCTCTTACAATGCTGGTGGGAGTGCAAACTGGTCCAGCCACTATGGAAGACTGTGTGGAGGACCCTCAAACAATTGAATGTGGCCTTACCATTCGACCCAGCAATCTCACTACTAAGAATCTACCCAGAGAACATGAAGACATTAATTCAAAAGGACACATGTACACGCATGTTCATTGCAGCCCTGTTTACAGTTGCAAAGAATTGGAAACAAACCAAATGCCCCCAGACGGATGATTGGCTAAAAAAAATGTGGTACATATACACGATGGAATACTACGCATCCATCAAGGAGGACAAACACATGTCATTTGCAGCAACCTGGATGGAACTAGAAAGACTCATATTAGCAGAAATAAGCCAAAAAGAAAAAGAGAAGTACAGGATGGTCTCACTTATATGAGGGATATAGGGAAAATCAAACAAAC